>BMAO01000492.1:0-173300 GCA_019973975.1 Trichonephila clavata
TAGTGAATATTTCTATACCTCCCCCTCCCACTCTAGAGAAATAAGAGTGTACATGATACATGGTGAAAACAAGAGTTAAGTTTTAAAAAACATCCTATTACTAAAAGAATATACTTTTTTTAATTTCATTTTTTTAAAGCCTCAGTTTTTTTACTTGTGAATCTGAAATATCTATTGCCACAAATATATTTAAATGTGTAATACTATTTGTTTTAGTCAGAGGTAGGATATTGTAGGAATTGAAACGCTATTGAATTTCTTTTTCATTTAAAAGAGTGGAATAAAAGATTTTTAGAT
Source organism: Trichonephila clavata (assembly GCA_019973975.1). Taxonomy (NCBI): domain Eukaryota; kingdom Metazoa; phylum Arthropoda; class Arachnida; order Araneae; family Nephilidae; genus Trichonephila; species Trichonephila clavata. The sequence continues at coordinate 298 of BMAO01000492.1, forward strand.
TACCTGTTATAAAGACAGGCAGGGGTTTTGATGATACGAAGTAATTCATAATAAAGTATTGCTTTCAAAATAAATATATAAATTGATAGTTTCAGTCTTTAAAGAATCACATGCTAATTAATGGTTAACATATTTAATTGTTTCTTGGATAATATACGAAATGAAATGAGTGGACGAAACATGTTTCCTACTGCTCACAGACAAAGTCAACACGTGCACTACAGAAATTAAAATGCACTATATCATGTACGTCTGAATGTAATGTAATCTTTTAAGTTTTTCATCCACTTCCCGTACTACCGAAATAAGTGAATTTTCGTACATGTGATATGGGAATGATTTAAATACATGCAATCGACATAGTAAACAGTATTAAAGTTTACTTTTGTTAGTCCATAATCAGCGTGTTTTTTTTAGTATTTTTAGTTAATCTGCCCAAGCCCCTCCGTGCCATCTCAACGCCCCCTTGAAATCCTCAAACGCCCACAAGGGGGCGTTATCGCCCACGTTGAGAAACTATGCTTTAGAGCTTACTTCCTTATATATTCCGACATTATAATGCACAATTACACATGGTATACAATGTTCAAAACATTTTTACTCACTGGATTGTATTGGTACCTTAGCCTGTAATGTTCTTCCAATTCTATTATCAATCGAGCAATAATGTGTGATCGATGAATAATAGCCAGTTAGAAAACTACTAGTTCAGCGTACTCTGTTCGCTGTTGCCCACATATATAAAGATAAGACTTTTGTGCACTTAAAGTGCCGAAGTATTCTATTTTTAAGTATATATAATTAATTGACACAAAATGAGTCAAAATCAGATCGAAAAGTAAGAGGTCATACATAGGTTTTAATAGCTAAGAGAAAAAAGTAAGTAAAAAAATCAAATAAATAAGAGATTCCTTCCTCTATGGCAATGAGCAGGGGTGGCCAACCCGTGGCACGGTAGAGGTGTAACAGTGGCACGCGAAGACTTACTGAAAATTTTAATAATTTTGAATGCATAATAAATTATTATTTTCTACAATTTTATTGAAGTGGGGTTGTCTGAGGCAAAAAACCCTCAGAATTTGGATCAAAATATGTTTGTGAATAAATGTCTTCTGCTAGGACATAATAAAATAAATATCACTCAAAACTATACAGATGATGTGCACGTATAATAACCTAATTTTGTGAGCATCTGCAAAAGCTAATCCTAATATAGAGGGACTAGGTAAAAAAAGTAGTAATTCAAAAGCTACATTAAATACTGAGCGTTTAAATAATTATTTTGAATTAAATTATCGAAGTAACTCATTTTTATTTTATGCCTAGCTTAATGATTGAACTAAAAAACAATAAAACCTAAGAATCCTTAATAAATAAGAATTCGTCTTATTTATTATATTAGATTTAAATTTCTACAATACATAAACTTGCATTAAAAAATGTAGTATTTGCGTAAAAATCTCATAATAAGCCTATAAGTAACATTTGTTTTACTTTTCGATATTTTTTTGCTGGAAAAGTTAAAAGTGGCACGCGTAATTATTTTTTTTATCAAATAGTGGCACTCTTCCCAAAAAGGTTGGCCACCCCTGGCATAGAGGAAGACCTAAAGAGTTTCAAAATATAAATATTAAAGTAAAATATAATTGAAATCTATTACACACATTTGTAGCTATTTTATAACAATTGATTAAGTTATAATTTGCACCCGAGTTGTTATTAAGTGGCCAAACCAAGTACTTTGAATTATCAACCGATTTGCAGATGTACAGAGGTACATCTAAATACCACAGAATTGCTAATACGGTAGGCTATTTTTTAAAATTTAAATCAGTAAATAAGAAACGAATGGGTCATACTTCGCTAAAAAAAGTGTGCAACATAAAGCATGGTTAATATTAAAAACAAGGGATGACAAGTAGAAGTCATTCTTTAGACCGGTATAAATATTTTACCAGTAACTCTTCAATTCTTCAAGAATTTTAGAGTAATTTTGATAGCTAAATCGGGGAGGTGCTACCGAGTCACGGGTTTGAAACCTAGTACCTCTGAAGATCGGCAGTGTGAAAGGAGCGATGCACGTTAAATCTGTCTAGACTCTTAAGTCCGCCCATTAGCGTGGTGAGTAAGTTTGGAAAGAGGGTGCAAGCTCAGGTGTCGTCCTCTTCACCTGATCGTGGCTCAGAATCACGCAGTCCATCTCTTATAGCTTTTGTGGTGCTTCACAGTGTTAAAATTAGATCAAATTTTTAAATAATTTCATGAGGTAGGAGTGAGTGTTTGAATATTAACGTTGCACTGTTCAGCTATACTCGAAGGCTTTTGGCGATGGACCTCGTAATTCTGAACCATGGTCAAGTGACGCAGGTGACATCTGAGCTGGCACCCCTTCTCCTAACTACCACACCAACTGGAGGACGTTTGAGCTCTCGACAGATTTAACGTGCTTCGCTCCCCTACACGGCGGGTCTTCAGCGGTACTAGGCTCGAACTCATAACTCGTTCATTACCTTGACCATTAGACTCCCGCGGCCACCATGAGGTAGGAGAGAAGAGGCGAGAACACTCAGCTCTGCACCTTGAAAATATGAAAGTAGCGATTTTGAAAAATTTCCATAGTATCGCTATATTTGTAACTGTTAGGAGATTTTATCCACAATAAATTTCAGTAGCTAATCGAAAGAGGTATTTCCTATTTAATTCAAATTAGAAACACAGATTTTTTAGAAATATTTACATTTATTATATGGATATCATATACTAGACTGAAGAACGCGTGTTCTTAGAAAACTCCAGCCATCCTTCCTCGTCCCCACTGAAGAAAAATGAAGAAAATGTATTTAAACATTCCATTGACGAAACGTACTTTATACAAATGCTGCATGTAATCCTTAGATTAGTGCTCCTCAAACTTTCAATATTCGTGACCCAAAATTCAATCATAATTTTCGTCGCCCCCCCTCCATATAATAACAATGCATTGAATTCAATAATACTTCAATTGACACTAAAGCTACAATAAGACTTTAACCTCTTAAGTACCATCGGCGTATATAAACGTCTCGCTCAGCCAAAACATTAATTTTCTGAACGTATATATACGTCTTTCCGATCTTTTCTGTGCCCTGCTATCCATAAAATTATTCCGAAGTCTTTGGAATGCAATAAAAGGACCTTGAAAGCGTGTGTGTGTTTGCCAAGGATTTACTTATTTTTATTTCTCTCTCTTTTCTCCCCCCCCCAAATAAACATCACATTTAAGTGCCGATGTGGAACACGGTGGGGAGCGAAGCACGTAACTATTAATTGGCAATTAGGGATTAATTATAAACCGTACAAATTATCAAAATAAGTTTTAATACAAACCCATAAGGTCACTGGTAATTATCAAACATGTTCTTAACTTAGTATTGTTAAGTTAATTATAAAATACATTGTGCAGCATTGATATATTTATAAGTGCATTATAGCAGTGCAATGCGTATTTTATTTTTATTATATCAGAATGTATTTTGTTTGTTTACTTACAGTATATGAATAATTTTTTTAAATAATCTTTTGTTTTCGACTTTTCAATATGCTCGCGTCCCCCTCGTAGAGTTAATCAGTCTCAAACTGTGGGGCGCGCTCCGCAGTTTGAGAAACGCTGCCTTTAGATAGATGTTGGACCATGTTACATGTAATCGATTTGCACCCATTTCATGCAAATGTAACTGGAACATTAAAGATCTCCCAACCAAACGTGTTTTCAATTTGCATCAACTGTCCAGCTAATGCAAATGTATTCACATTCTTTATGTTCTGTTTTTAAATGAGCAAAGCAACTTACACAGTACGATAAATATCACCAAGAACCACGCAGATGCTCGCAAATGTTACGACTGATGAAACAATCGGTGTTAGTCTGGAGTGCGAATGAGCAGACCATCCAACGATTCCTTTCAGACGTATTAATTCGTAAACGATATGGGTTGTAATGGTTCCCATTATTCAGGTCGGCTAAATTAAAGCCTCGCGTGCTGCAACTCATCGAACGTGAAAGAAATAACAACTGCGAACCTGAAAGTCGATCCGAATGGACATGGATAAATTACAGTTAATTAGATTTCCTTTGCTCTTTCTCACTTTTACAGCAACTTGTCGGACAGTTATAACAACAGTAATTATCAGTGACTCATGTGAGAAGTTATAACTTCTTTTTTCTTTTAATTGATCGATGGGTAAGAAAGCTGTTATTAGCATTTTAACAACCAAGGCCGTAAATCAAAATTGTAATTGGAACTAAATATTACTATACTAAAGTGGATTAAAGCGGTTTTTTTTTCTTTGAAGATTCGAACTTTAACTATCTTAAAGGTTTAGAGGATCATAAATAACCTTTTAAGTAAGAGTTTCAGAAGAAGAGATTAAGAAAGTTTTCTACGAAAATTTGTCGAGAGTGTACTGGTATAGGTCAATATCAACATTACTTAAAAATGTTTTGATATATATACTATGAAACCTCGAGTCGGTTTATCACAAGAAACGCTTCACCTTCACTCATGTGTATTTTTGTATTTTATTTCTTTAAAAACGGAAGAATAAAAATAATTTTTATTTCTGAAATAATTCAATAAGCCCAGAAAAAGTTAGTTAAGTATGCATAGATGGTTATACACTAAAATGCGTTTAACGCGAAAACGCTTTAGACGAAATATCGGTTAACACTAAATAATACAACGGTCCTGACAAACTACTATGTATTTTCATGCATTTTTTCTCTTAACAAGAAACGTAAATCGCTTAACACGAACATATTTCTCTTCTGAGAATAAACACTTAATGAAGTGTTTGAGAAAGCTTCTGTATTATTGGACTGTCCTACAGTATTATCGGAAGATTTCGTTGCAGTAAATGTTTATAATGTGCTTACAGTCCCAATTAAGGCAGACCAAGTCCTTTCGTAGTTTGTTCAAAGCGCAAAAAATATCACCGAGGCAGATTCTGACGACAAAAATGAAATGAATAATGCATCTCCTGTTCCCACGTCATCCGAAATGAAGAACATCATGAAAAATATGCGCAGTTACTTAGACACATTCAAATCGTGAAATGAATAACAAAATGGACGACATTGAACAATTTGATACTAAGAAAGCTATTTAAAAAATCAGATCGTTTTCCAAAATCTCAATGTTTTGTTTTTCAAAAAATTTGTAAAATTTGTATTAAATTTCCTTAAGTTCTTGTGAATGTTTTTATTTAATTGATTTTTATTAAATACATGCATGTATCTAGGTAAATAAAATGCTCTCACAATAAACTTAATTTTGTTAAAGATATACATATTTTTTTGCAACATTTTAAAGACAAAAGTTTTGCATTTAATACAAGCATTATAACATTTCGGCGTACTAAGTGTTCTTTTAAAAATGTTTTTATTGGTCAATTTTCAAAGAAAAACAGTAGAAGTTGCACATATATTTTCCTTTAGTAAAGATCCTTCTAATAAGAAAGAAAAACAGGTATCACACCAAATTTTATAATAAATGATTTAAACTTTTACTTACATCAATAAAAAAAGAAAATTTTATTTATTCTCAAAATTCAAATGTGATTTTAATGACACTACTTACACAAAAATATTAAAGTAATTTTCGATACTTTAAATAAGATAACTTCGATACTAATCAATAAGAAACATTTGCAAGATTTTTTAAAATTCATTGAGAAATTTGATCAGGATAAATTTCTTAAATTTTTGCTTAAGATTTTATTTTACTCATCAAAAATAGAGCTTAAGCTAGAAGCTTTTTTTTCTGAGACAATTTTAAAACTTTCATTCTTAAATCTGTCTCCCTTTCTTATTCCTGTGAAATATGAAATGCAAATAACTTAATAGAAAACCACCGAAAAACTAAAATTTAGTTAATTATTAGACTTTAACAACTTTTTGTGTGGCAGTTGTGCGCACGCGCTTCAGAAAGAAGTAGTTTTTAAGATTGAGTTTATTTGCATTCAGATAGCATAAAATTCATCGCCACAACAACAAAAAAAGATATATGAATTGGAAAACAGAAACATTGTTTTGATTTTTAAAGAGAATGTAGTTTAAACTTAAAGTAATGTGATGGAATTTTTTTATTAAAAAAATAATTATATTTACTTATTTTAGTTAAATTTAGTGCAATGAAGAACTTTTAATTTGAATTTTTAAGTTGCTAACTTTGAATTTGAATGAACTCTAAAAACTGATCATTTTTAAAATCTCTAACTGATAAGCCTAAAATAAGACATTTTTTTTAAAAAAAAAATCCATGTTATATAAATTGGTTTTCAAAAACGATAAAAAAAATATATGAATTTTCTTTCTTTCTTTTTCTTTTTTAGAAAAAAACCTACATTGAATCAAGAAAATCTATCTGCTTACATATTAGATCATTTTCAATAAAAGTATTGGTAAGTACTTTCATATTAGCTCGTCGACCCTCTGCATCAAATCAAAAACCGTTGCTAAATATCGTAATATTCATTAGCCATTATCGAAAATGCGTTTCCACGCATGGGAAAATGCAATAAGCCTATTTAAAAAATTGGGCAAAATCTTCAAAAAAACCTGGTTCAAATTTTTTTAAATTTTCACCAATTTGCTATTAAATTAAGTATCTTTTTTATGTATGATATTGAAGTCGATTGTATCGATTGAAATCGATTGTATCCAAAACATATCGAGAAATCTTAAATAAAGCTATAAAAATTTTAAATCGTTTCCCTTTCAGGTATGCATCTAATGTCATAAAATACAGGATTTATATTTATAGTTATATTATGTATCATAACATTCAAGTTTCATTATATATATATCTATGCTAGCGACGAGTTCGTTCACATTATTGAATTTTCTTAAGTGAATAAAATTTTTACATTAAGACTGGAACTAATTGTTAATGGAACATCTATAGTTTTCAATGCATCGCTTAAAAGACATCATGAACACCTAATTATTATGGTAGCTCAATTTTTTCCCCTCTGATAGGCTCTTGAAAGCTATTAGATTGTATATAATACAATAGTGCGTTAAAAATCCCATTACTTCTGACAAAAGCAGTCCAATAAATGCCCCTATACCTATATTAAAGGAAATTTTATAAGTGAAAATTACAAATATTATTTTGAAAAAAGATAATTTAATAGCTTAAAGTTCTTAATAAATTCTCTTGTAATGAAAACTACAACTTTTGTCGATTATAATTTTCAATAAATTTATATCCAATAAAGGAAATTATTACAATTTTAGTAAATTAACTTCACTCCCTAAAATTCATAACTGTTTCATATAGTTTGCATAGTTAATAACAAGTCTAATTTATTATTAAAAATTAGCATTAAATATGATAAGCACTATTTTGTTTCAATGAACTTTAAGCCCCGTTCACTGCATGCTTTATTGATACTGTTATAAATTAAATGTAGTATGAATAGATGGCGCTGTGCAAGTCATCTGAGTTTTTTTAGCTTGTAGAATCAGTTATGTAATGTTCTTTGTGCTGTGTGCTTGTCTTCTGTGACGTCTAAGAAAATAAATCAAAATGTCTAAAAGAATGGACTAATCATTCGATTATAATAAAAATATAATGGATATAATCGTCCAGCTGACCAATGGAATTAAAGAATCAGGAATTATAATAGATACTTATAGTTATACATTTACTAATCGAAAGAAATGAAATTTGTTTAAACGGCAGAGAAATAGTTTATTAGTTTATTCCAGCATAAATATTCGCTTAAATTTAAAGAATAAAATCCGCCTTATTTTTTTTTATTGTTAAAACATCTCCCACTGAAGCATTTACAATTCTATATGGTAGGAAAAAAAGTCCCCATTTTTGAATTAATGTAATTAATGCACACCTCTGCCATTACTTGCTGAATCATTTTTTCCAATTGCAACTTAGTTAACCTTTTTTTTAAATGAATTATTTCGAGATTATATAATGTAGTTTTCTAAGACTTACTAGTTAAATCTACATGTTAAAATTCCATCCACACAAACTCGTACACAAAAACAATACAATACCAATTTATTTCTGGTAACAAAGAAGCTACTTAAAATGCTGCTGCTGAAATGCAATAAAATTTACTTTGTATCTTATCAGAGATATACTTTTTAAAATTTGGTAGTGGCAATTCACGTGTTCTGGACCTTAATCAAAACCCAACAAAGGTAGGGGGATGAGGTCAAGAAGACATTCCACGACATAGAGTACCATTCTGACGCAAGCCGGAGTCCATATTGAGGCGTTAAACCTCACCCCGTCATAAATTATCCTTAAAACACTTCATTTCATTCTAACAGGTTTCATTTGAAAATTACTTCCCCCATGCGAAGGAGGTTCCAATCCCACTTGCATTTTTTTCCATCCCTCTGAGGAGCCATTAATATTTTGTGATCTGCCATCTTGCGGCCACAGAATAATAGCTAGCAGGGGGAGGGGAACACTTAAATAATACACTGTCTGGTTTCTTTTATTTATTTGATTTCTCTCGATGCTTTAATGTTTTGTTTCTTTAATTTGTCACCTTTCAACACTTATCCAAGCCGTAATAACACCGGACGGCTCTAAAACTTCCAAGACATTTCTGCTCTTCGCTTTTGGAAAAATAACCTTCCGTGTGTAATTTTCAGTGTCATGATAAATCTGTTGCGATGAAACAGGCCCGGCAATTCTTCCCCTATTTAGCCAGTCAACACCGCGCTTTCCAATCCCAGAGCTGTTTGATTCTACGTTGCGATAAAGATATGATAGCCTCCGAAAAGGTAAATAGCTTGTCGCGGGGCTGGCTGAACCAAGGACTTAGCATGAATAATTCGCATTTGATATATCGGTTTAGGGAAAAACCTGAATGGGCATTGTTTTTCCCATTCTTTGGCTTGGCTGATAGGGTTTTGTTTTTAAGTACGGGTTGTGGAAAAAAAGAACTAATCTGACAAGACTGAATTAAACAAAAAATAACAACGATAAATGAAAATGAAATTGAGTCTTGAGGCCTAGAATTACACCTCCGCAGTGGGAGAAATATTAGTGATGAGCAGTCAGGGCCATCTCCAGAAGGGACAAGCACAATGCTATATTACAGCTCTCAAAAAGACAGGTAAATTGATTTTTATCGTGCGTAGATGTTATGTAAATGGATATATTTCTTCACAGCTGTGAAATGGAATATTAAGCAGCTCTTGATTGAGTAGTATTTTTGTTTCGTTTTCTCTATCTCTTAAGGCCCAGCTGTAACTAGTTAAACTTATGATCATAAATCTTGAACAATGCAAATTCGTTTGGTTAAAACAATAACGTCAAAACCAGAATTTACAATTAATCAATCTAAGCTAATTTTTTAACCCAGCATTTTGACCGGTTACCCGAGAGTGGTGTTCCAGCGTGCTAAATGTCTTATATTAACTGGGAATAAGTAACACCCTAAGAAGAAATAATGAAGAATAAGTTTTATAGGTTAATGAAATACACAATAGATGTTTTTCTGTAGGTGTACATTGGATCATCATGTTTGGGAAATGATGTCATATACGGATCCAAGAATATGATTTTCATTGTTGTTCCCCTGCATTTTATTTTTAAAGGACACACAGATACATTTTTCATACTAAAAAATGCAGACGTATAAAGAAATAGACATTTTTCTGTGGTGAAAAGAAGCCCTTTTAGAGTATTTTAAGAGATTGGACAATAGCTTAAGCAGATTTGTCGCGATTTTTATAGATTTTTTCAAAAATGAGGAAAAAATTCTTTACAAAAGAAAATTTAAAAAAGAAAGGACGATATAAAACTTTTATTTGAAAGCTTAAATTTAATTCTATCAAAGAATAATAAATGCTGTGATATATATATATATATATATATATATATATATATATATAGGATTTAGATCTTCTATCCATTATTTTTAATAGGATTCCGAACAGAATTATCAACTGTAAGGGGGAAAGATGGCAAGCCAAAAGTTGTTAAAATCCCCTTTTGCATAAAATTTAATGCTGTGCTCAATCAGCATTGTTCATAATACTATAAAATCTATATTTTCAAATATCCAATATCTGTTTGATTCTTTTTATCTTTAATGTTCAATCACTCAGTCTCTGTAATAAAGATATGATTAAAAGTTACATATATACATAGAGAGGGAGAGACAGACAGACAGAAATCAATGGAATACTAAAAATAAATGAAACTTAAAATAAAGATATTGAAATTTAAAAATATGGATGCTGCAGTATAAACTTGGCTGACTAGGACAGCTCTCATATATAAAATAATTTGTATAAAAATGGGGTTTAACCAGTTTTGTGGCTAGCCAATCTCTTTACCCCTTTCTGTTTATAATATTAAGTGAAATACAATTCAAAATAATGGATAAAATATCTAAGCTTATTACAAGAAAAAGGTAACACCTAAAATTCCATTCAAAAATGCATAACCCGCGCTGTGTACAATAAGCAAGTTTTTGCCAGATTCTCTGAACCCAAATATAAATTAAATGATATTATTATCAGCTTAATTGTAGCACTTGGCAAAAAGTGAAAAATTATTAGTACTAAAATAATTATGTAGTACTCGTATTACGATAAATACTAGAGTTACATGAGAAACTCTAGGAATATTTTTGTGTCTGTCAATAATTTATTACTAACTTTAAAATAAAACTAAAGGAATAAATAATTTTAGCTGTGTGTGTGATTTAAATATGTAGGGAACTATAAGTATATCTAATTTGGAAAAATAAATGTTCATGATATAATCTATAATACTAAACTATTAATCTTCAAAATAAATTTAATCCTTACAATTTACAATATCATTATGCAAAAAACTATAAATAAAATTAATTGGATATTTTTGAATTAAACAGTATTTAATGAAATTTTTATATATTTGTTTTTTACTTTTCTGAGCTTATTAAAACAACAAATTTGTTATGTTGTATGTAATCAACAATAATATACATATACTTAAATGTCCACATTATACGCAGGATATATAACAGAGATTTTGAATACATTTTAAAGAACTTTTTTTTAAATTTGTTTGAGCTGTATGGTTATGTGAAGTTTCTACTAATCGTTATTTCACACGTTACTTGTTTAACAATTTATTTCTTTAGTACAGTTAAAGTTTACAAAGTTCTTAAACTGGCCACTTTGTACAGCATTTTGCCTATCTCCAAAATGTTAAAAAGGACTAAGATTAAGGAACATTTTTAAAAAATGTCTGATCGTATACCCACCAATTTCTTACGTGCTACTAATGAATTTTTATTATTACTTTAAAGAAAGCATTTTTAAAGAATTTGAGTAGCTCTTTTTTTAAAAAAAATTCCATATATAGAGTATTTTGAAAAAACTTCTAAAGATGAAAAATTCAGGCACATTTTTAACCCATAAACTTTTTAAATAACTTATTTGACAAAATCTCTCATTAAAATACTTATTTATATAATATTAATATCTAGATAAAGTTTTAAAGTTGAAAGAGGAATAGAATATTGGAAATATTCCTTTTGTATTTGTTATAAGTACCCCAATTTTTAGAGAAATTGCAATTTAAAATATACACTTATTTTAAGTAATGCATACTAGTACCCCAATTAGGATTACTAAAATACTTCTAATTTAGCTAGAGTAAAGATTTAAACTGTATTATAAGCAGAATAAGTTATAGTTTAATTTACAATAAACATTGAAAAATCAATCTTTTAATTGATTTTCGTGAAACGACTCCCTTATTTCTCTCTCAAACATTTAAGGCCAGTTCAACAAAGAAGACCTAGGTCTGAAAAGCAAATAAACAGATTTAATAAGAATTGCTATATATTTAGTTGTCCTTCAAAATTTTGAAAAAATACTCAAATTTCTGGAACAATGCTTGTTTGTTGGGATTTTACGTATTGAAAAATTTTCAAGATAATTGAGTTGTAGTTTTAGACAGCTGAGGTCGATGCATACTTGTTTGTGATTGACCACACCTTTTAAAAATCGGAAGCCGATAGACCAACAATCAGATAACCGGGTCATTTGTTTACAAAGGTCAACCGAAATCGATTTGATTTATGTTTAAGATGGACCCCGATTGCAGAAAAATTAAGATTATTCGCTCCAGATATAAAGTACTTAATCATATAATATGCGAAACGTTCATAAATCACCAGTGTTAACATTTAAATTGATGATATTATAGACTGTTTCGGATATACGAATACGGAAAAAGATTTGAATTTGCTATTGTGAAACAATTCATTATTTATCATTTATAATAGCTACTGGTTTTACATGTTAACACCATATTTCTTATGTTTTTTGACTTCTAATGTGCATAATAAATAAAGAAATTGAGATTAATCATATTTGATAAGCGCAAGTTGAATTTATATTCTGCAAGTAACGTCACACTAAATTTATTCTATAAGGAATTAAAGGTTTTCACAACATTTTGTACGTAACACACACAAATTCATCAACATTATTAATTATGGTTAAAATGCTAAATTTATAGGACAAAAGAATTAGTAAAATTTCAATGATTTCAGAAATAACTATTTGCTATGTGCAACATTACAAGGAAAGGTTGGAATTCGAAATTCCACTTGCTTTTGTTGGAAAAAAAGTTTCCAAATATATTTTTTGTTATTTTTTTCACACTATTGAATTCATGCATTATTAACAATGCATTTATTAACATTTTAACAGGAGTAATACAATCTTACCTTGCATTACTGTTTTTTAGGGGTTTACTGACTCCCGAAATTCCATATCTTCATCTCTGCTAGAGCGATGTGTTGGATAGAGAAAGTTTCAACTCGGAATAACCTTTAGCAGAAAATAAGCTCTGTGGGTGGATCCCTGCATACGAGAGAGAGACGGGAAATAGTCTGTTGAAATAGTGGTGCACCACCCTCTGTCAACTCCCGCAGTGGCGTTGTTTATGCAGCAGAGGTGAGGGTGCTTACACTCGCTTAATTTTCGTGCCAGCCTCATTTGAAATTAATTTAATTGGGCTGAATACTATAGCTTGCAATTATGCCATAGTAAATTATTTACTGTTGAATTTTCCTGGGAATCTAAAGTCGCATTGTACTTATATACTTATTAATTATTCCATTAGCACTGCTAGATTATTTCCTCTCTATCTAAAACATATTTGAATTGTTGATAATTATTAGAATAAATGAAAAATATTTCGTAATGTATTAAATTATTTAATTGGAAATAATTTTGTAACTTACAACTGGATTGATATTAAAGTGAAATTGTGTTTGTGAATTTCAAGCCGTGTTGCTAATGGATTAAATTAAAGATTTATATCTTGAAACCAACAGGTCGGATTGGTTTGCGAAAATATTACATTCCCAAGTGGAAATTGACACTTTCTTGCTGAAAATGAAGGAATTGAAAAATGAAGTTTCAAACGTTTAAGTCCTGCATTTCGATGGGCTTAACTCATGTGACGTCATAGACACATGATAAATAAAGTCACGAGATTCCAGCTAATCAGTTCATTCCCTTTGCTGTTGCCAACTTTCACTTTTTTTACAGAAACTTTCCTTTAAAAGGTGCTTGTTTTTCAACAATAATAATACATGAAGAAACAAAATATAATGGATTTAAAAATACACGCTTAATATATGATGTTTTCTTAATTTTGGGGGGAAAACTTTTTGAAGAATTTTAATGTTTAAGCATCTTTTTACCTTGTTATCTAATTTGAATTTTTTTCTAAATTATGCAACAAGTACAATTTTCAATTCCTACTATTAGTTCCCTCTCTCCCTATATATATATATATATATATATATATATATATATATATCTTGTTCAAATTTTCAATCTTTAATAAAAATACTTTCTATTCATCCATTCAAAGTAGAAATAGAAATTAAATTTTTTTTATATTACTTGTTTTTATTTATTTATTTTCATTTTATTTTGGTTACCAAAATAATACTGAATGAAGTATCCAGAGTAGATTGGCTGCTTATTGCCTTATGTGAGTATTAGACTTTTGAATGAAATAATCTGTAATGGTCAATGTGATTTTCCTTTGGGTACATAATAATTAAAAATAAACTTGGGAAACCTTATATATATTATAATTGAAAATTCAGACAGTGTACCTTTTACTTTTACTTCATAACAGCGCTTTATACTTGCATGCATTTGTTTCTATTTAACCCTTCCAGCATCACTTCTCCCTTAATAATTTCGCTCGTTGCTTAACGATGGCATTACTTTTCTTATGACCTTGTAGTTAGATACGGGTGAATATTTTTTTTTTCTTTATGTAATTCTTGATAATAAGTTGTTGCTTTTGATTGTGTTTTTCTTCATAAAGTCGGCTTGATCTTTAAGTGTCAGTAATTTAGATGCTTGTCCCACACATTTCCGGTCTGATCTTTTTCCTTCCAAACCGGTAACACTGAAGAAGGTAAATTATCGATTTATGATATTTACCTTTATCTTGTGCTATAAGTTCATTGACATCTTCGTCACGTTCTATTAGATGACTTTAATAGTAAGTCTTGTTATTTTTTTTGGGGGGGATCAAGTTAATGAAATAATAAAACGTGCGAATTTTTATAACATATAAATGAAATGGAATATCCATTTATAAATTAAATTTTTACATTTGAAAAAAAAGGTAGAAATAATTATCTTCATTAATAAAAAAAACAATTATTTCTTCTTTTTTCAAATAAAAAGAGCTAAATTAAACTACTATAATCCTTGAAAATATACTCTGACTAGCCGTTACCCGACTTTTTCGCTGGATATATCATGCTATTTATGACTATAAATTGTTTTTAAGTTTTTGATATTTAAATCCTAGTGTTAAGCTTTCGATTGTTTTGAGAGGTCATGGTAGCCTAGTGGTCAAGGTAATGGACTCGTGGCTGGCGTGTCATGAGTTCGAGCCCAGTACCACTGAAGACCCTCCGTGTAGGGGAGAGATGTACATTAAATCTGTCGAGAGCTCAAACGGTGTCTTCCTCGTCACTTGACCATAGTTCAAAATTACAAGGTCCGTCGTCAAAAGTCCTCGTGTAGCTGAACAGTGCGACGTTAATATTCACTCACTCGATTGTTATGAAAGACATTCTTATTGCCTCGTCTCTTGATTTAAAAATGACAGTATTTGAGTTTCTAAAACAAAATGATGCTTTTAACATCTCCATAACTGCCTACCCCTTGAAATTGATTTAGGGATAACCCATTTTTAGCGGATCTCTAGAAAACAAAATGAGTTTGTTTGCCAAACATCATGTCTATAGGTCTAATAATTCGAAAACGGGAAATTGTGTATCTATAATGCTATTGTAACCTCTCATCTATAATGCTATTGTAACCTTCGCTACCCAATGCCACCGTTTTTCGTTAGACATGCGTATACGGTGTATGAAGGAGGAAGGACGGACGTATATATACGTTTCGGAAAGACGTATATATACGCAAGAGGTACCTAATGTACTGGTTGTGTGAGACGGATATATACGATGGTTGTAGTTGCGGGGTTAAGAAAACAAACTAACACATAAAAACTAAACGTAATGAATGTAAAAGTTGAGGCATAGATTACATCTCCTATCTAGGATTACTCACTAAAAAATTAATTTTAGAACTTTGTCCATTCAAAACCATATACAGTCGGTTAGCTACCAGATCTTATTTTAAAAGGAAAAAAAAATTAAAAATGGTTAATGAATAATTAAACGAAATACCACCAACAAAATCCATCGCAATTGAAAAAAAAGGTCGTCAAAGAACTAAACACACTTTCGATTACTGCACCTAATTATACATTCCTCATCACCAAAAGAAAAGTTCCAAGGCGTATCAGCCATAAGGTGCAACATTTGCATACGCTTAGTTTTTGGACATTATTCGGTTAACCCTTTTCCGTATATGGAAAAGTTCCATTGTGTGGAATTAAACATATTTTCCCTTTGCACAATGTCTAACGCCTTCCTAACTTTTCGGCATTATTAACGATTTTCCGCTGTTCATAAATCACTTGCGGGTAAATATATGAAAAAGGCGCTAGAATTCAACTGCGGGGGCAACGATTCTCTAGACAAATGATCTTCTGGTGACTCATTTCTTAGACGTGAATTATGTTAGAAAACGCCAGGTATAAATGAGGAGACACGTGCGAGAGACGAAGACAATTTTCTCGCTTCATATTTCATAGAGGTAAAAATGTTGAACGCCTTATTGGAATTTCGCTACAATTTGAAAAGCATGCACAGTAGATGAATCGCTACTCGGAAATGAGGAAATTAGATATTTTTGTTCAAAAAGGAGCATTTAAGTGTTATGAATCATTTGAGACAGTTAATATTGTCCACGCATTATTATAAAGGTAGAGTTGATTAATCAAAGTGATTATATAAATCAATATAACAATTAACTAAACCGTCTAAATTAAAAGAACTTTACTTTTAAGAGTTAATAGTACATTTTTTTACAAATGACAAGCTTTTTAATCCCTAAATATTTCTACTATTTACCTCTTTAACTGCCGATCAAAAGAAACGCGATTCGCTCCCCAGTACCACCGTTTTTAACATGGGTGAGCATATGTAATGTATTGGGGGAGGGGGAGGAAAGGCAGAAATAAGCAAATTTTTCTTTGAATAAGTAAATACTCCACAAACACTACCAAGGTCATTGTATAGCATACCATAGCCATCGGAGTACTTTTATTGATAGTAGCACAAAGAAAAGAGTCGTACTTTGAAAGGACGGATATATACGTCCGGGACTTTCAATACACTGGCTCAGCAAGACGGATATATACGCCAGAGGCGTTTAAGGGGGTTTATGAAGAAATGATGGCATACTTTCCGGAATTACTCTCGTGAAATCTACCACAGAAATTATTTCTTTATTAATTTATGTTCATACCCACTCAATATTTTCTTCATTCAATGTAAAAAAAAAATTGTCTCTCTCTATTTGAATAAATGGATTATTTTAACGCTTTCATGAAGGGGGCGTGAATTCCCGACTTTTATTTTTAAACTGTTGGTAACGGATGATAGAAATTCACGTCATTTGTAGGCATGACAACCATTACGGACAGTGACATCTGAAGATTTCTTGAGGCCCTGGGACTCTAGGAAAAGTAGGTCTCATATGAGCCCCTTTTAATTTGACAATATATAACGTACGCTGTCAAATACTTGCACAAATAGTAACCCATAACAAATTGAATCCACCGACTGCCGTTTTTGACCTAAATAATGGTATATGGTCTTAAGCCTAGGCCTAGACATGTCATGGTCAATGTAACAGACTATATCCGGAACTATGATTTTGCAAAAGCATACAAACGAATTTATTTTTAATATTTAGTGTTATTTAGATTAGAATGCGCGCATAAAAATTGTTTTAAGAATATTATTAAAATAAAAAATATTATTTAAACGCAATATTTTGACAAAAAAATGAACTTAGAATTAACTACTTTCAAAATAGTCTCTTTTTATGAAAAATGCTTCTATAATAATAATAGTTTGCTTATATATAACTAAGACTTCTCTAGAGAGCCTGAACTAGGGCTTTTGAAAAATTCACATTTTCAGAGTTACTACCAATTGAAATACTTTTCGGTGTTTTTTTGTTAAAATTTCTTCATCTTGATGTATTAAAATGTGGATAAATTCACTTCTAAAATATATATTTTAATAATTCTAGTTCAGGCTCTGTACAGAGGTTTGAGCTATATAGAGACAAAAAATTATTATTATAGAAGCATTTTCCATAAAAACGAGAATGTTTTGAAAATTGGTAATTCTATATTCAGCTTTTGCTAAAATATTGCATTTAAATAATTTTTTATTGTAATAATATTCTTAAAACAATTTTATACTTGTATTCTAATCTAAATGACACTAAATATTAAAAAATATTCGTTTGTACGCTTTTGTAAAATCACGGTTCCGAACATGGTCAGATACCTTAATGCAGTCTTCCCATTGTTGACAGATGGCTATTGTTCGAAATTCTCAGTTTTTCTGCGAATAACATTTGACGATTAAAGGTATTCGGGTCTTGATCCTTAGGATGTCGAGTCGAGAATGAGACAAGGCTCCTACCGAGGCCCTGGGCCCGGGTCCAGGCCAAATTGTCCATGTTTTATGACAATAACGGAATTTATTAATGATTTTTTAAACAGTATCTTTTAAAAACAATAGTAACCACTTCATATAATAAATTCAAAAATGTTGCTATATACTAGACAAAAATTACTGTTTAAAAAAATGGCTATGTATTCCGTAATAGATTGGCTTCTTTGCATTTGAAATTTTGCGCTATATCGTATAACAATTTATAATTACAAGTAAATATAACACAAAAACATAAAAAAAAATTGAAGAATATTTGTTATCAACAATGATCATGTAATAAGTACATGTGCACTGTAACTCGAAGGGAAGAAAGAAGAAAGAAAAAGAGAGAGCATCTAAAAATAGTCGTAAAACATTATACGTACGTAAATGATACACTATGTCAGGAATTCTCTTAATGTCATTGTTTATTAAATATTTACAAGAAAATGAGGAAGTTCAGACTACACACTGTTCACCTCATACTGTTTTCAAAGTGTTGAAAATAGAACAGTGCTTGTATGTAATAATAGAAATAAATAAATAAAATTCATTAGTCTATATATGAATGAAAATAAGTTACAGTCCAAATGCACTCCGGAGAACAGCATTCAATTCTTAAGCAGTCTCAATATACCCCCCCTCTAAAAATATTCCAAAATAGGCACATTTTTTATTGCATAATATTGATAAGTATAATACTTAACATAATGCAAAAATGGAAGAATTTTATTTTAATTTTCAATTTTAAGGTTTTTATTCTATTTTATATTTTCTAATTGTGGACACAAAAGTCTCTAAGAAATGAGAATACTTCAAATATCTTAAAAGAATTTTTCTCATAATTACAAAAAGTTTCATGTTCGTAATTCTTTTCGAACTGTTGAAGATTTTGTCTGTGTGTATACATATATGCACAGACCATTGGAAGCATGGTGTAATACTAAGTCTTATGTTGCATTGGGTCAGAAATTTTTCGCCTTTTTTGGATTATCTTTCCATTTTCATTTCTTCTCGAGCAACAAATTGCACCTTGCCTTGTCAATCCCTGTTCTTTAGCGAATATTTTTAAAAATCTAAATTCCTGCCTTCAATGAAAAATTCCAGCCTTCACCACAAGGAAAATCCCGGATGAGAAGTATTTCCGTACCATGGACAAACTGCATCTCTTAAAAACACACTAGCACTAACAATCCCACTATAAGAATAAAAAATATGAGCAAATCAATGACAGAACGAAGAAAATATTAGTTGCCGTACGACTTACAGGTAAACCGATTGTGGCTAACTTTCAGTAGCCCGTACGGTGTACGGGCAAACCAGTTAAGAGGTTAAGGCATCAATCTTTCCCTTTTTAGCTTAATATTAATGTGCAGAAAGATATAAATTTCTTCATAAAATAATAGGATAAAGAAACAAAAACACAAGCAATTGAAAAGCAGAAAAAATTTCAAATTTTAAAATGAATATATGAATCTAAATGCTTCTCGCGTTTCTCTTTGATGCTATGCATAAAGGTCTAATTTCCAGCTAAAACCATTTTTCCCCCTTTTGTTTAAATATCTGAGGTTAGCGGATCTTTGGGTTAGGCAAAAATATAGCTGGAAGTATTTGTATTTACCGTAAAATTTGGTGTATAGCGCATATCCTTTTTTACAAAGGAACGAGAAGTGTTCGTATACAGTGCTGGTATGTTTAAGCCATTTATTCGAGATATTATCCCAGGATTTTCAGAAAATAGTATACTTTTAGAATCAGAATCCTTTTTAATTTCATTTGGTATGGCATTTCTTTCAAATAAACACTTTCCAATATATGTAAAAGTCTAATTTTTCTTATGATCATTTCTTGTTTTATGTTTTAAACTATGATTTTTTATACCAAACGTATAACACTCACCCGTAAATTTCCATCTTATTTTTTGTGTTAAAAGTGCTTGTGATCTCGCTGGATTTTACGGTATGTAATTCCAATCTTCCGTAAATAGATTTATTAATTCTGAGGAGGAGTTACATCTCCTCTTAGGATTGGCACTCCGTAATTTCTATACCATTTTCCAGATAATTGGAAGAGTTCGTTGCAACAAGCAATTAGATTATAGATGAGTTGTCGTGGCCCAGTCCTATCTTGGACTGGGTTCACATTGCCCGACGCGCCTGGTGTGGAAGGAAACATATTATCACCAACGAAAGCCATAATTACAAATATTTATTAACAACACACAAATACAATTAACAAGTCACACTATAAGTAGAAACCCTGGAGTGATTATTCAATTCCCTAGATTAATCCTAATACACAACTCTAACATTCAATTTTAACCTTTAAATCTAATATTCCCTACTAAGTAATCTCAACTATCAGAATTGACAAAGGAGACGAACGCTTACAAACGTCAGGTCGATACTAACTATAATCCCTTTGATTATTTCAATGATTAACAATATTAATTACTATCTAATACGTGCTAAGCTCGCTGGAGAGATCCGTAGATGATACTTACAACTAGTTTGGCACTTCCTTTTCTCCTACTGCTTTCTTACTAAATCTAGGCTTTATATAGTCGAATTCATTAGCATATCACTATCACGTGTTTTTCCCGAGGAGGCTGTGAAATAGAATAATTGCTGGTCCCAAAGTTACCCAAGAGGGTTAATGGAAGATTGACGCGGATAGACCCGTCACAGAGTGTTTATTTAACTTTGCACTACAAAAAACACGAGGGCTATTGACAACAGACCTTATAACTTTGAATTTCAGTCAAGGGACCATGACACCGGAGCTAGTACCCCCTCTCCTAATGTCCACACCCGCCAACGTGAGAACCTTGGGTCATGAAAAATTTAATGTGCATCAATCCTTCTTCACGGCGGTTCTTCGTGCTTACAAAAGATATATGACCAAGTAGGTTAGGAGAAATACAATCTTTTCCCTGTAAGTTTAAATTTAAATTATTTAAATATCCCATAATTATCGGTAAGTAAAGCTTAATTCCATATCCAGTCTTCACTCTTGAGTAGCAAGCACTCACTGGGCAGTTCATTGTTTTTTTTTTTTCAGATAAAAAACACGTTCCCTCAAATTCCAAAATCTCGCGAGTGCACTTCGTTTGGAAAACCAACGCCCACAACAAGGAAGGAGTATTTTTTACGCGATAATTTTCTATTATAATTCAATGGATTATGTTTAAAATAAATTTTGAGGTTTTTTGTCTGAAACAACCTCATTTTAATAAACATTTTTACAAAACAGTTCTTTTTAATTATATTTTGAAATTTTTTGATAAGTCTTCACGAGCTACTGTTACAAACTCCGCCCTGCCATGGGTTGGCCACCCCTTCTGTAGATGATGATAAAGCAGTGCTTCTCAAACTTTCAATGTTTGCGCCCAATATTCACAATCAGAGTTTTCACCGCACCCCCCTTCAATACAATAACAATGTATTGAATTTAATAATACTATGAAGAAAAAGCTTTCAATGCGATTTTTACCTCTTAAGTGTCACCGACGTATATAAACGTCTCATTCAGTCAAAGCGTTGATTGCCCCTGACGTATATATACGTCTTTCCAGCATTTAAGGGATTGATTATATACCATACAAATGATCAAGAGAAGTGTTAATTTTTGTGTATAATTATATAAATGACAAGCCCATGAGAGAGGTCACTGGTATGAAGAAAAAGCTCTCAATACGAGTTTAACCCCTTAAGTGCTACCGGCGTATATAAATGTCTCACTCAGTCAAAGCATTAGTTGCCCCAGACGTATATATACGTCTTTCCGAAATACGATCTTTTCTGTGCACTGCTATCTATAAGAGAATTCCGATGGCTTTGGAATGCAATAAAAGGACTTTGATGGTGTTTGCGAAGGATTTACTTCCAGATGATGTACTTATTAATTCCTCCCCCCCCCCATAAGCGCGCCTACGTGAAAAACGATGGCATTGGGAAGCGAATCACGTAACTTTTAATCGGCATTCAAGGGATTGATTATAGACCTTACAAATGATCAAGATAAGTGTTAATTTTTGTGTATAATTATATAAATGACAAGCCCATGAGGTCACTGGTAATTATTAAACTTATTCTTAACTTAATATCGAGAGATTAATTATAAAATTCATTGCACAGTACTGATATATTTATAAGTATATTATGTCAGTGTAAATTTCTATTTTATTTTTTATTATGTCAGAACATATTTTGCTTTTTTTTTTAGTAAATTAATAATTTATTTAAATAATCTTTTGTTTTCGTCTTTTCAATATGCTCGTATCCCACAATTTTTGAAACTCTTATCCGATTTATTTGAGAAAATATTATTTTTATCCGAAGAATAAACCGTACAAATTACCAAGGTAAGTATTAACTTAGCAAGACTAAGGGGTCACTAGTAATTATAAAACTTGTTATTAACTTAGTATTGTTAAATAAATTATAAAATACATTGAGCAGTACTGATACATTTATAAGTGTATTATGTCAGCATAAATGTATGTTTTATTTTTTATTAAGTCAGAGTGCATTTTGTTTGCTGCTTTCAGTAAATAAATATTTTTTTTAAATAATCTTTTGTGTTCGATTTTTCAATATGCTCGCGCACGCCCCTCGTAGAGTTATCACGCCCCCTACGGGGTGCGTCTCACAGTTTGAGAAACGCTGTCAAAATGTCTGCACATCCCCAATTATGGCAGACAAAGACATTTTGGAATTTGTTCAAAGCTCAAAATTATCATAGATGCAGATTCTGACGACGAAAATGAAATGAATAATGCAGTTAATGTTCCCAAGTCATCCGAAATGAAGAACATCATGAAAAGTATGCGCAGATACTTAGACGCAAATTAAAATGGTGAGTGAATGACAAAATGTGCGACATCGAACAATTTGTTGACAATTCGATGCTAAAAAGACAATGCAAACAAAAATATTAGAATATTTTTGAAAATCTCAATCAATATTTTGTTTTCCAAAAAAAACCTGAAAATTTTGTATAATAAATTCCATTAAGTTCTTGTAAATGCTTTTGTTTCATAGATTTGTATGAAATGCATGCATATGTACATATCTATGTTAATAAAATGCACTGTAATAAACTTAATTTTGCTGAATATGTATTTTTTTTTTTTTTTTTTTTGCATATCTTTTAACACGAAAAAATATTTCGGTCCCCTCAGTTTCATGTTCAACGATTTTTACTGCATTTCATCCACATTTATCTTGTACTGTATTTGGGATTTATTGTTAGAGAATCAGATTTGTTTGTGTTTATTGAGCGTCTTGGCCAATCTATTTCTTCCTGAAACAAGGTGAACTATTGATTTTAAAAAGTTTCGTAACTTTCAACCATGTATTGATAACGAAGTTGACTCTTGAACTGATATTTCCCTCTACATCAGTAGCGCACACAAAAATTTATCAAGGGGAGTCCATGGTCGAAAGTCCCCCAATTTGTATCATACCTCAAAACAACACTAATTAATACTTCTTATTTTGTTGATTTTGTTAACAAAAAACATTAAAAAATAATTTAATAAATTAATAATTATCATTAATTAATAAAAATAATTTAATTACAAGTACCTAATTAAATTTTACGTTATATATATATATATATATATATATATATATATATATATATATATATGTGAATGTGTGTGTGTGTGTGTGGAATCGATGGTTGTAGAGTCGTCATCAGATTGAATCTATCAAAGAAAGAAAAGCAGGCTGTCTTCGCGCGCAGGCGCAGGCTGCGGTGGCCGAGTGGTCTAAGGCATCGGATCATGGCTAGCATGTCATGAGTGATCTAGTACCACTAAAGATCGCCGTGTAGGGAGCGATGCACGTTAAATCTGTCGAGAGCTCAAACGTCCTCATTGTGTGTAGTTAGGAGAGGAGGTGCAGCTCAGTGTCATCCGCGTCACTTGACCGTGGTTCAAAATTACGCGGACCGTCGCCCAAAGCCCTCGTGTTGCTAATCAGTGCGACGTTAATATTCTCTCACTCTCACTCACTCGCACGCAGGCGCAGCTGATCCAAACCAAAACCAAAACTCTTGCTAGGAGAGAGAGATGAGCGAGCGAGAGGTCTCGACGAGGAGGTCGGAGAACCGACGCTGCTAAGAAAGGCAACAACCAGGTACTGGCCGAGAAGGGACCAGATACCCTATGCTAGAAGTGGTGTGACGCGAAGGTCACCCATGCTTCACCTGAATTGCATTAACATCGTTGAACTACGTGTGTTACCATTGTGAACTGTGGTATGATAAGAGAGAGACTGAGGTCCGCGCGCAGGCGTTCCCGTCATCGACACATCATGGAAGTCTATCTGTTAGAAATTAGAAACTTTAATTGATTGTTGTTAAGTTTTGAATAAATCAGAAGAAAGAAAAAAGCTTTAGACCCTTGTTGTCTCCCATATATATATATATATATATATATATAGGATTATCATCAATCAAAAAAAAACTCAAAGGCTTTTGTGGGTGTCCGGACCCTCAGGACACCCCCTTGTGTGCGCCACTGCTCTACACTAAGTATCTTTAAAATGAAAATTTAATGCACCGACTGATTTAACGTTTATCAATACTTCGATACACTGACCACGACTTTGATGAGACCGCTCGTCTACTAGAACCGAATCACTTACGTAAATTTTGCAGAAAGTAACCAAAAATTTAAGCAAATTTTAATAAATAATCAATAAAGCAAATTAAAAACTTAACGTGAGAACAAAGTAATTATTATTTCACATCTTCATAACTTATTTTGAAATTGTTATAATTTAAAAATAGATCTGTCATTATCAAATAAAGAAAAAGTCTCTTAGTTAAAAAGCTTCGAGATTAACACTGATAATATCAAAACCCGTAATGAAAAATAATGATACTGTGACGCGCCTAATCCCAAAGGATCTTTTAGAACTCAGAGGGAGCTGAAATTGGGGTAGACAGAAATAAGTTCATATGTTACCATTATCCTTCGATTTGGCTCAAAATCATGAAGCTATTCTCTTGTATTCATTATTAAAGGGAATAGATATGATACATAATACAAAAAATTTATAAAAATTGTTCATTAAGAATGATATACAGTCCACCGAATTTCTCGCTTTATCTCTCTTTTCTATGTATACATATCAGTAGCGCACACAAAAAATTTTCAAAGGGTCCACGGTTGAAAGTCCCTCAACTCGTATCATACCTCAAGACAACATCAATTGATTCTTCTGATTTTGTCAATTTTGTTAACAAAAAAACAGTAAAAAATAAATTATTGAATTACAATTAGTATTAATTAATAAAATAAATTGTTAATTACAAGTACTTAATTAAATTTTACGTTATATAGATGAATATATATGTATAGGATTATCATCAATCGAAAAAAATTAGTGCTTGAGGGGGTGCCGGGACCCCTAGGACCCTCCCCCCACTGTGTACGCCACTGATACATATAATATACAAGTAGAAACAGAGAAAATAGAAATCGCAAATTGATATACTATTGACATTCATATTGAGGCTAGTATAGGTTTAATAACGCAAATCGAAAAGTATGTCATAAACGATTTTCGCTATTATACGAACATGAGTGCTTTCAGTTTTTCACAACAACACTTAAGTTTTTTTAATCTAATGTGAAAGAGTAATGGTTTATTAGAATGTTAATAATAACAATAGTAAAAATAAAACACATATTGCATACATTTTGCACAATAGTCTCTGATATCGTAATTGAAACAGATATCATGAATCACAACATATTAATGCATAGAATTGCTGTTTCTTTCAAATGGTTTGCATTTAGGCAACTAAACCATTTACAGACACGGCAAGTCTCCAAAAGTGTAAGCCATTTTATTTGTAGCACCATCCACTACCAAATTGTGACGTTTGAATTTTATTCATTTCAAACTCTCGTCGAAGGCTAAATATTGCTGTGATTTAATTTTGCCGAGAGTACCATAGCCAAACTGATACTTAAGGGATCTTTTACCTGCCACATAATTATACGACATGCGTGCCTACGATTTTCTCGTATCCAGAAAAACTATCAATTCCTCCAGCAGGGATCGAACTAGGTCATATTTATGTATATGCCGACATATACATAAATAGAATTTTTCGAATATCTTCGAATCATGCGGAATACAGTTTCAGTTAATGAATACAAGACATTTATTGTTAAGACATTTGATAATATTGAACTCATTATCGCTAGACTTTTTCTTTGTCAGTTACCATTTCAAAATTTTGCATTTCATTTTATGAATTGCATAAAAAAAATATATATATATCAGCTAAGTTTCACTTAAAAATTTCCTTTGTCGACCAAATTCGTTAACACAATAACTTCGAATTTGTGTGGCTTATAGCTAGCTCTTTTTATTAGTTAAGAATTCGTTGATTCATTATACGAGCTCATCTACGATTTGACACCCTATAATTTCTTTATTCTTTCAAATGAAAGCTAATGTAAATTTATATGATTCAAACAAAACCACATGAAATGTTATAGCACTAAGAGGACAAGACTTTGATTAAAAAACAAACAAACTTGTCCACAGCGAGGGGAAATAAACTAATTAAATTCCCTTAAAAAGTATTATGAAGACGTTGGTACTAAGTAATCGATTCTAAGCAGTATTTCCTGTCTACAACTACAATCAAAAAATTTTGGAAAACATTTTAGGATGCAAATTTGGCAAGCTTCAAATCTTGTGATAAAAATGTTTATCTTTTGAATTAATTTTTAAAACCATTAGTATTTAAGAAATTATTTTATTTGGAGTCTGCACTTATAATCAATCGCAAGTAAATCGAATTCTTTGCTATAAAAGTTAATAATTTGATAAAATTGAGCTTCAAATCAGTAGTTAATTTATGATTCCACTTTAGCCAACTATTTTAACCATATAGTTTAAATTGTCTAAGCATCTCCCGTCAAAGGTATTTGTCTGAAGTTGGCCAATTTAGACAATTATTGATTGACCAATCCACAAATGGCTAGTCTTATTTTGTCGTAAAGAACTTTTATTTTGTTTAATTCATTGAATCAGTGCTTGTCAAAGTTTCAATATTCACGACCCAATAAACAATCATAATTTTCATCGCCCCCTCTCCTTCTCATACAATAACATTGTATTGAATTCTATAATAGAATACTTCGACGCTAAAACTACGATATGACCTTAACTTCTTAAGTGCCACCAGCGTATATAAACGTCTCTCTCAGTCAAAGCGTTAATTTTCCCCGACGTATATATATGTCTTTCCGAAGTACGCCTACGTGGAAAATGGCTGGCATTGGGAAGTGAATCCCGTAATTTTTAATCGACAGATATAGGATTAATTTGAAACCATACAAATTATCAAGATAAATGTTAATTTTTGTACATAATTTTATATATGGAAATCCCATGGTCATTATTAAATTTGTTCTTAACTTAGTATTATTAACTTAATTATGAAATGCATTGTGTAGCACCGATGTATTTATAAATGTAATATATCAATTTAAATGTGTATTTTATTTTTTATTATGTCAGATAATGTATTTTGTTTGTTTACTTTCAGTAAATTAATAATTTTTTTAAAATAATCTTTTGTTTTAGACTTTTCAATATGCTCGCGCCCCCTCGAAGAGTCATCTCGCTCCCGAAGGGGGCGCGCCCACAGTTTGAGAAACGCTGCATATTAGATCACGAAGCAAATGTAAAGAAATATGCAGCACATATTAAAGCTCTCTACAGACATTCCCCCCCCCCCAATAAATTAATATCCCTTGTCTTTTATTCAACTAATCTAATATTATATTGATGTCTTAATATATTTTAAGAAAAAGATATTAATACAGGGTGTTGCTGAATTCGATCGACAAATTCAGAGAGGTGATAGTAGGCAGCATAGAGACGACAAACCACCGAAGAACATAGGATCGCAAACCTCGTTTAATCGAAGTAGTTCGCAAAAACAGTTATGAAGTGTGTGATGACGAATGGAATGAAAAGAGGCAATGAAAGGTAAGAAATACATTTATTAGACGTAAAACAGGATTTTAATACGAACAATGCCTCACAGATCGACGTAAGAAAATCAAGGGAAAGTGATTGTTACAGAAATTGTTCGAAGTTATGGCTACGTAGGTCATAGCACAATCGACATGACGTACGAAGAATTGTTGGACGCGTTCAAACAAATCCAATGTGCTGGCCTGTGCCGATTTAATTTCATTTCGGGCCTTGGTGCAGATGATCTACAGGCACTAGCGAATCGAAATTTATAACCAAAAATCTAGTTAAGTCCAGCTTATCCGAGCCCCTCCGGTCACCAGGCTCCTAGCACCTAGTGGATAAACCGGCATTGGTACTGTCGATATCAGCTGAGGCGATGATGATCCTTGCCGAGAGATCCTCCACTGTAGCCATCGGCGTCTCACACACAAGCGATTTGAGGTGGCACCAGAAGAAGAAATCTAAGGGATTGAGGTCCGGGAAGCGTGGAGGCCAAGCAACAGGTGTACTGCATCCAATCCATCTCCCGGGATATGTAGAATAGGGGTGGTTACGCACCACAATTGAAAAATGTGCCGGAGCACTATCGTGCATGAACCAAACTTTCTGGCGTGCTGTGATCAATATTCCCTGTAACAACACCGGGAGAAGTGGGAAATTTGCATACACGTGCAGGTTTCTTCAACCTTCATGGTGCTCCAAATCCTCGTATTCGTTTGGCCACTAAACCTCGTCTGGCCGATCACCCTCCCGACGACTACTGACTGCTACTGCGTTTTTCGCCGGCTAAACTTGGTTTGCGACCCCGTGTTTCATGGTGATTTGATGACACCATGCTGGTCTACTATCACCCTTTATACTCTTTAGATCTGTTTAAAATAATTAAAGTATGTAGTAACAATTGAAGCTCTAAATGAATTTGTTGCTGTAAAGACTTGAATAACAAATGTAAGACGAAACTTTTCCGTCGACATTCGTCGTCATGTCGAAACTTTCGAACGAAACGTCGAAAACTTTTCAGTCAATGGTCTTAGTTTTATATTAAACTAAACAGTATAGAGAAAAAGTATTTGTAGTATTTAGTATTAATTCTTAGAATTAATATTATAAAGATGTAGTACTGTCTGTAAAAAATCAATGTTATACTTCAGGTATTCATAATTTTATGTGAAAATTCTATGTAAATTTTTAAAAAAATTATAAGGGTTTGTGCATGGGAAATTAAAATTTTCTTTCAAGAGAGTGTTAAATTCTATTAATTCCAAATTTCTTCCCCCCCCCCTCCTTTTTCCGAAAAAATATAAATATATTTTTGATCACCACATTAATTTTATCAAAAGTTAATGCATACGATATGAAACTTGATGCTTTGAAATCTTTACTATAGCTTTATTTTACAATTGTTTGACCATGTGGTTTGAATAGATATTTTTTTAAAAATAAAATCTTTGATCAACAAAATAATATTGCTAATTTCGAAATGAAAACAATGAAACTATGCCATGCATTCAGATACGTACCTTTAAATAATAACGCTCAATCTTTCTTTTCTATTCTGCTTCAATTTAAAAATTTCAGAAAAAAAACTTGGTTTCTCGAAAGAGAGAGAAAGAGAGAAAGACAACAACATATTTCCTAACTGAACAAAAGTCCATAAAAAAATCTGATAAAAAAAAAAAAACCTAGACACTCCAAACCAAAAAGATACAAAATAAATAAATAAAAAAAAAGTCGAATGTGGTTACACCACTACCAGAGATTTCATTCACTAACTCCCGCTCCCGAGCGTAAAAAGAAAAAGAAAATCTTTAAAGTCGTGCAGAAAAAGACCGCAGAAAAGAAAAAAAGCAACCCAGCGGAGAGCGCGTATTGCACGTGGATGCTCCGGAGAAGGCAGTACCAAAGTGCGTCGCGTGCCATTGGAGAATCGCCCTGCGGCACACTTGATTGGCGGCGCGCGTCGTACCACCCCCTCGCCATGTAACGACCTCCCCCCCGATCCTCCCCCCGCGTTGTTCCTCTTTTCCTCGATTTTCTCAACTGGCATTTGATTCTTACGCGCGCTAGTGGGATTAGCGGCGACGGCGTTAGGCTTAGCTGCAGCGTCCATGTCCGTGTGCGTGGCCGTCGAACCGACCGTCCCGTCCCCCGAAGGTCTGCGGACGTTTTACGGCACCGGCATGACTACCGAAATGGCAGACTTCCACGATGTGAGTTCACACCTTTATTGTTTTAATTTTAATTAGGATTCCATACATTTTTATTTTAGTTCAATCTTCTGGTTAATTCAAAGTTTTCTAATGTAGTTATATGGATAAGAAAGAGAGAAATATTTCAAAATTTTCTTCTCTTTCATTCCTTAATTTTTTAAAAAATATACATAAATTACTTCAATTATTTATGATGAATTACGTACAAAACAAACTGGACATCACTGTTTTTTAAACTTCAAATAATTATTATAGTTTTTTGAAATAGATATTGTACTAAGACAACCCAGAATATCATTTGAAACTTTCATTGAAAGAACTCAAGGCTTCTCATTTTTCAAATATATATTTATATTTTTTTTAAAAAAGAGTTTAGTTATTATACATGATGTATGCGTCTTTCATACCATTCGTACTTTGCTGTGATGACTGTCTTTTAAATTTTAGATAAACATTTTAAAGTTATTCATATTAAATCTAATCTGTTAGCCACTCTTTATTAAAAATTTTCCTCGAAAATATAGTTTGAAACGTCTTCATTTTTTGTCTTAAAATATTGACTAAAATATGTGATAAAAATATTAACTATTTCCGATTAATTTCATTTTATTTTGTTCTTCAGGAGCCAGAATATTGGTAAGAAACATGTAATTTATGTTTTACAATCTTTGAATTTTGTTGATCTTGAAAAATTCAGTTAAGATATGAAATTCAGTTAGCATGCTACTTACCAAATACAATATAAATAATTTTGTTTACTTTTTGCCAAGTAGCACTTTATATAATCGTATATTTGTGCATATTCTTTTTAAATAAAAATATTAAAAATGTTTTTAAAAAATCATTTTTTTTTGTTAAAAAATACCGATAGTTATACTAAGATTTAAATCACTTATTAATAATATACTAGTTCAAGTTTATTACAGGAATCACATTATATTATTTTCTCCGATATTTCGGTGATGAAATTGATATAACTAATAACTCCCCCCCCCCCCTGCTTTCTGACCACTGGAGATATTTGGCTTAGAATGCTTAAAATTTGAAAATTGAAACTAAAATCCATTTTATTTTATTAAGTGATTTTTCACTCATGAATTGAAAAAAAAATCTTTAGAAATTAATGTTGGAGCTTCGACACAAACCAAAATTATTGTATTATATCTTCAATTTTAAAAAAAAAGGAAATTAAGGTAGACTAGTAGTTGAGAGAATACGTTTAAAGAGTAATTCATCAGTACTTTTTAAATCAAGAAATGAAAAAAAAATTAATTAATTGCCATTGCAGTTTATGCTAATGAAAACTGATTCACATTGAATATTTTATGATAACAAACAAAAATATCGAAAAATTTTCATTGTTATCATTGCGGGGTTATGTTTACAACAGAATTTGCGGCAGAAGCTATATTTAAATTTCTAATTAATATCTCAATATATTAAAGACATCTCCATTTTACGAAATAACTTTATACCCTTGCATTTGACTATGGCTCAAAAATTCACTAACTTAGATCTTTTTCATTCTCATTATCTAAGCTAAACCATAAAACCTCTTAGTCATTGTGAAATACCCACGCAAAGAAAAAATAATAATGGAAAATCCTTATGTATTTTAGAGCCATTCAGACATATCTATTTTTAAAAAAAATATTATTACATATCCCAAATTAATATACTTTCTAATTGAAGCTAAGCGTGGTATGCACATAGATGAACCAATTGTATTATTTTGTTGTTGTTGGTTATAATCAATGCCATTAATCTTGACATTTGCAACTTTCAAATGCACAAATAGTTGAAATTTCTGCCTAATTTTCTTTCTTAATTTCAATTTTATTGATATAAATCTAAATTTGCATGTATAGGAACAAAATGATAATTCTTAATACCTTATTTTTATTCCAAGGAGCAATTTAGATATAAAAAAAAATTGGTGTTATGATTTTGTTATGAATTTAAGAGTGTTTTCATTTT
Organism: Trichonephila clavata; assembly: GCA_019973975.1. Classification (NCBI taxonomy): domain Eukaryota; kingdom Metazoa; phylum Arthropoda; class Arachnida; order Araneae; family Nephilidae; genus Trichonephila; species Trichonephila clavata. Next base: position 32,657 of record BMAO01000492.1, read on the forward strand.
TATATATAAAACTATAAACCATATTAGCGTGTTATAAATTATTTCTTCAATTTTCTTTATCCTGCCCTAACGTTGCGAGAACTCCTTTATCAAATTATAAGAACTATTTGTTTATTGAAACTAGTTTGCATGGGGAAAGATTTCCGTTTTCGAGATTACTTTTTTAAAAGAAACGTCTTCCTTTAATAATCTTCCCCATTAAATTTCTGAAAGACTACGTAAAATTAGAAGCATGCTTTTTAAGTTCAGCATAAGAATTTGAGAAATCGTTTATTTTTTCCCAAATATTTTAAGGCTGAATTTCGATTTGTAGATTCATTATTTTGATTATATTGTGTGCAATATGTTTCTTTTATTCCCGATAAAATTGTTTTTTTAGGAAATTGACTTCTTTATTTGCATCTTCAGAATTACATTTTTATGAAAACAATTACTGTACTTAAAAATTAAGAAATAATCGTCAAAAAACCCTTCGCGTGGCTTAAGAACTAAATTAAAAGATTAAAAGAAATTGAAAAGGAAGCATATATATAACTTTCATTCATTTTATTTTTCAAAGCTTATTATTGATAAAAGCTGTTTTAAAAACAGGTATTGGCTTCTTGTGAGTCAATTTCAGTATAATCTATCTGACTTATTGAAATTTTGAATTCCTTAGATTTTAAAAATTAGAAACCTTGACATTTTTTTCTTTTTGTGTTTATTTTTAAAGGATGCAAACGTATTATTTTATTTTATGAACATAAACTTTGAGATAAATTAAATAAAATATATCTATACATTAATTTTTGAAAGGAAAGAAACTCCAACGATTTTTTCTAAGTTAAGAAAAAATCTTATTTCCAAATTATCATTAATTCATTTATAAATTTTTAGACTTCCTTTTGTGCATAATTTATTTTACAATAAAAAAATTGCTATAAAAATCAACACTTTTTTAAAATTTCTTTTTCGATTTGCTTGTTTCTATTTTTATTGTCTTAACTTTTGCATCCCTAATGTTAAATTCACTAAATAATGCTTCTAAAATATTTTCAGAATATTTAATAGGCTAAACGAGAATTGGCCTTCTATTTATATAATTCGAATAAAGTTGCCATGTTTTGATATACTGATAAAATTAAGGCAAAGAAAAAATGCCGTTTTTCTTTGCCTTAATTTTATCAGATAACTTTTACAGTTATTTGAATATAATTCAGTCACAAGAAATTCTAAAGAACTGCGAACTGTAAGAGACTGGCATGTAAACCATGATTAAAACTTTATTGAGAAACTATTTCAGTTTTTCCACTGAGTCAAAATCGTCTGTTAAGAGCTGTTACGGCTCATGAGATGACAAACTGTCCTAAGTGATTTAATATATTTAATATATAAGTGATTTAATATATTTAATATAAGTGATTTAATATATTTAATATAAGTGATTTAATATATTTAATTCTTTATTATCCGATGTTTACTTTTAGAATATTGATCCAATAATTAACTGAAGATCTGCTTCTAAGTCTGGAAATAAATTTTAAATCATTCATAATCCCTTAACAAATCCTTTTAGATTCTATTGAATACAATGAATGATTGAGTCTTAATCTAATGCAATGCTTCTCAAACTTTCAATATTTTTGGCTTAGTTTTTTATCATAAATTTCATCATGCCCCCTTACAATAAGAATGCATTGAATGCAATAATAATGTACTTTGACGATAAAGCTACACACACACACACACACACACACACACACACACAATGCGATTTTAATTATAAAAACCGTACACAAATTATCAAGATAAGTATTAAATTTTGTATATGACAAGCCCATGGGAGTCTCTAGCAATTATTAAACTTGTTCCTAAATTAGTATTGATAAATTAATTATCTAATACATTATGCAGTACTGATGCATTTATAAGTATATTATCTCTGTGTAAATGAGTATTTACTTTTTATTGTCAAATGTATTTTGTTTTGTTTCCTTTCAAAATCAGTAAAAATTTTAAAATCTTTTACATTCGATTTTTATATGCTCACCCTCCTTCCTCCTATGTAGGATTATCCCGTGCCCCTAAGGGGCCCCCACAGTTTGAGAAAAACTGATGTAAGGGTTGATTTTCTACTTTTAATACAAAATATGCAAATTAAAGAAATTAGTTTATTATACCCATCTTAGAAATGCCAGAAGTTTTTTTTTTTTTTTTTTTTGTTGAGAATTTAAGGGCAATGTGCTGTAAATCTTCAGTTTTTCCAAAGGCAATAGTCACTAAGTAAAAGGAATATGTATTTTAGATTTTAACTTTCAATAGAACAACTGGAAGAAAATATTCTCTTTATTTTTTTTCTGTTAAAGAAATGAAAGAGTTGTGAAAATAAAATTACGTGCTCGAAACTAGTTAAACGTTGTCCATCGTATTACTTAATAAAATAATTAAAAAAATAATTTATTACATTCTATCATTCAATCCATTACTGTTGAAGACTATATTTATACTGATACTAATAGATTTGTTTTTATTTTTAATTTTCTATAGAAAAATCAATCTTTTTTACCGAAGGCTTGTATTTTAGAAATAAAGACCAATTATCTTTCAATTGTTAACATGATTTCAAAGTTGAAAAGATGTTATTTTTACTAGTCTAGATTTGACATTTTTGAAAAACTTTTATTTATAACAGGCTTATTTACTCTAATATGATTTTTTTACTTTAAAACAATCTTAATTTGTGACAATAAATCTAATATTTCGTTTTTGTTCACATTTAAGTTTTAATTCAAAACGGCTTTTCAAATTTCTGATGTCTTATGTCATTGTTTTTTTATGGAAATCCCATTTATCCGCTTATGTTTTGCTTACACTTAATTTATTTCTGTGTAAAATAAGTATTTATATGTAGGCATATATGCTCATAATTTGCAAAAAATATTCGTTCGAAGTAAATAAATTTTTAATTACAGTAATTATAGCCTTCTTTAGAGTAATAGATTGAAGCAAAAAAGAACATTTTTTTATAAGTATTTCAGGAATGAGATTCTTCAGATTATACATATTCCGCACAAGCACACGATTTTCAAATCCTTTTGATAAAAGATATTTGTTTGGTTATTAACCAGTTAACTGAGATTGACGAGTATACTCGTCATCTAGAATTTGCAGGATTTTATGTATTGACGAGTATACTCGTCATGCGTAAAAATCTTTTGGCTATTTAAATCATAATTTTTGAGAAAAACAAAACATATTCTCAAATTTCAAGATTTTTGAATATTTTGAGGTCACGTCCTGAGTAAGACAAATAAGTAAAAAATATGAAAAATTCAAGATGAATTCATGCGTTCCGGTATGCACCGGCTGAAATAGCGTATAAATTCACATAACGAATTTACTTATGAGCGATGACAATGTTTTTTAGATGTTAGCCTAAAAGGGCAAAGGGATAAGTTAGAAAGTTTATTTTCTTATTTTACTTCTCTTTAAATTCTCACTTTTATATGTATTTAATTTTCCTTGCGTTTTTCGAGTAATATGCATGAAAAAATTTTTTACGTTAACCAAATAAAGAAGTATTAGTAATAAAATTGCCAATTTTATAAAACAGACCCATCTTTTTTATTTAATATTTTAACAGTGCAACTTATTCTACGATTGACGAGAATACTCGTCATTGCTTTGTTTTCGTGACACCCATAATTGCGTGCTCTCAAACTGGAGTGCCACAGTTAAATGGTTAAATCTCAATATATGCATAGAAAATATATGTGAAAGGATATGAATATTTTCTGAGTCAACTGAAAAGTACTATTATAATAAAAAAATACTTAATGTCTCCTTAATGTCCCGTTCATTAATAAATTTTATGAATTGCCCATTAATGAATACGTCACATATTGACTGAAAATCGAATGTTGGTATGCCAAGTTAGATTACTTCCTTTATGATAATAGTTAAATACCTATTTCTGTGGCGATTTCATAATCATTGCAAATTAACACACAGTGATTATTACTAGTATAAATAAACAGAGATAATACCATTGATTTTGTCATTTAAACTGATTTAATTTTTCTTCTAAGGTCAAAATGTTTACATAGAGACTCAAAAAATGTTTGTAAATCAAGTAAAGATCAAAATACCTCAACGAAAACCAAGTGGTTTTAGAAATTAGATTACTTTAAAAAGGCAAAAAATATCTTAACAAGATTGATATTAAAAAATTGATTATAATCCGAATATTTTATGAAAAAATCTATAATTCTCTCTCTCTCTCTCAATTCATTTTGGACTAATAACGAAATACCATTTTAATTTTTTTAAATGAAGAATACTATATGAAAATTTATCTAGCTGCTAACAATCTTGTAATCTCTTTAAATTGCAGTTATATGCTTTTTCTAACCCGACAGCTGCAAAATAGTGTTACAAACTGTTTACAAAATAAATTGGGGAAAAAAAGAAAATTTTTCACTTAAAACTCTAACCCCAAATTATGCAAACACGGCTTCAATATAGCCATTTCAGTTAATCTGAAACTTTAAACTTCAAAACATGCACAATTTTTCTCTCGCGTTACATTTTACATCGATATTTTTTTAAACAATTAAGTTTCTTTTAAGGTATTACTTATGTATTACTTTATAACTGTATTTCTTTTATGACCTTTTAAATCCTATTTCGTTTAATTATAGTTGTAATTTATTGTAAACACTATCATACTAGAAAGTAGATTTGTAATGAAATGGTTTGAAAAATCCTCTAAGCCTTATAAGACTTCACAAGGCTGAACTTTCGAGTGAATTAAATTATTGATGAAAAATACCTTTTGATCTAATATTATATGAACCTTATAATTTATTTTAAATAATAATGACATTTAAATCTTTAAGGAGTTCGTGATTTCTATTTTATAATTATTTAAAAATATTTCTACTTGCATACCTTATATGTTGTTATCATTTTAGTGTGATATAGGAGCATTATCTTGCCCAATTTACTGATAATTTTACAGTGTAATCCTGATTAGAGCTCAATAATAATGAAACTTTTACGTTAAAATTTTTAAAAAGATAATTCGTATAAACTATCTACCTGTAATTGCAGGGTTTTTTTTCCAATTCAATTATAAAAAGGTTTTTAAAAACTTATTATTAGATTATAAAATAAACTTATGCAGTCCTAAGACTTAAAAAAGACTCAAGATTTGTCCATCGCTTATTACGTGAACAACCATCCAAACATTAATACAGTCATGCCACAGTTCGTGCTTAGAAACACAGTATCATACACATTTAAATAGCAGAACTCTCTTTGAATATCTATAGTGTCCAATAGACTTGTTCAAAAAGCGTATCACTGATTGATAGTTTAAAAGTCATAATTCTCAATTGGTCCTGTTGCATGTTCATTTGTAGTTTAGTATTCGGGTCACTATGCTGTTCTCTCAGTAGAATTAATATGCTCTGGCAATACAACATCCCAAGAGAATAGATGCATGATTCCAATGGTGCACGATTTCTCTTTTATGGCAGTCACCCCTTAGGTTCCATTTTTACTAGGCTCAAAGGAACGAAATAAAAATATCTGTGTATTTTGTACCAAAACTGCTTAATATATATCCCAAAACCAATTTGGTTAGAAGAAATGTGATAGTTAACTGTGAAATTTCAAAACAATCTATATGATTCAATCTATCTCAATCTTTTTAATTATTCGTATTAGGGATATTTATAGGCGCTACATATTTTTGAACTTTGCCTTAGATTGATGTCAAACTAGGAATCTCTCTTTCTCAGTGAATTCTTTAGGAATCAATGCTTAGAATATTCCCAACAGATGTCATCTTAAAACGTTTTGGTTAAACTGGCTATCAATGTAACTGTCACCGGGAAGTAGAAATTTCGTATTATGCCTCGATGTAATTTATTTCTATCTATTACTTTTTTTTATAATAAAAATGGAATTCTAAAGAATCATTAGGGCCTTTTACGACGAACCTCGTAATTTTGAAACTCGGTCAAGTGATCAGGACACCTGATCGGGCATATTTCTCTAAAACTTTCCACTCCATGCCAATGTGAAGACTTTGAACCATGGCAGATTTAACGTGCATCAGCTCTTGTACACTTGGGCTTTTTAGTGACACCTCCAGGATTCGACAGCCACACACTTTTCCGTGATCATGAATACTCGGCTACCGCAGGCGCAAGTTATTGCGTAATGCTGGTGCTTGTTTTTATTTGAACATGTATGTCTGTTACCTCTTCCCAATTCAATTAAAGGGCTAATTTTTTTTTCTTTGTGGGATTGCAGAAAAGTATCTCGTGTGAATACAGAAGAGCTTTATGTGATAATAGGGAACAAATGAATATTCCAGCGGTACTTTTTCTGTAAATTCTGATTTCATATTCGTTAAACCAACCATTTTATTGTTTGGTTCAGACGGTCCTATAGATGTCATTTATGTTGGTATTTGCAATAAATTTAAAATTGATGGCTAAAGAATCTAAACTCTTTTCGACATTTTGAATCTTATATAATTGCGATAGAAATATTATTACAGGGAAAGATTTTTGTGACTTTGAATTTTATTCTTTCCATGCTTTAATATATTGTAAAGTTTATTGTAATTGTTCGATAAATATTTCATCTAAATTTATATTCTTATCTTAATTATAGTAAGAAAAGACGACACAAAAATCTTATCTCTTTTTTGCTGGTTATTTGAAGAAGGGGACTGCAAAAAATAATTTGCTGTTTCATACAGTATTCCTTTGCAATTATTATCTGGACAGTTTATGAAATTTAATTTCTCTCTCAATGTACATTATTGATGTGAAGACTATAGGGCTTTATGTTAGAAAAAATGTGCTTCCTGAAAAGAAATTGATATAACTTTGAACTGTACAAGCTTTATCGGCAACCACAAATAACATGCCATCCGTAGTAATAGATTAAGATGGTTTGGCCATATATGGAGAAGCTCAGAAGATAACTCCATTAAAATCTTGAGTTTTAAGAAACCCGAGGGAGCCCGAGCTAAAACAAGACCACCAACCAGACCTAAATACTTTGAAAATTAAAATTGAGAGGAGATGCTACAAATAGAGAACGCTGGAAGGAGCGCGTGGTTGAAGCAGCCAAGTCCTGGAAGAGGCTGTTGTGCTGTTTAAAGAAGAAGAAAAGAAATAGATGTGAAATAACTATTTTCGACGAATAACTTTCAGACTTTTTTACATCTTCTTATTCCACAGAGGACACATTTCGCTTTATCTTGAAATAAATATTTTCAGTAGTTTGCTTATATAATTTACAAGCAATAACAATAATCCAAAGTCGTAAATAGTGTGAATTGCTTAGATCTACGTTTTTCAAGTGGCTCGGCTTATATGACATTAACTCTGACCCTAGGTTGAACAAATGACATTTATGACCCGATATGGACTTCGATCTATTGGTACAGTGTTGGGGGTTACCGCTGCTGACAATCAGGATTGAAGCGGCACGCATAGCGATAAAAAACTCGTTTTTAACCACGATAACCCTTTCTTAGGTAACAGAGAGGCCATGTTGTCAAGAATCGGATGGGTACCTAAGGTTTAGGACCTCCCACGCTTTTATTTAGTTTGGGCCATCAATGTCATTGCGATGCCGATATCAGATGGTTTATGAGATTTTTTCCCTCGGTTGTTTGTTAAGACGTGAAACATTTCTATTCGGTGACAAAATGCAATGGTTTTCGTTTCAAGTTAAAGAATTATCAGATATCAGCAGCAGTCAAGTTGTTCATCTATCAATATAATTATGGCATCACTCTTAATTTCATGAACTTTTTTAACTATAAAAGTTTTGCTATATTCTAATAAATTAAGGGATGCTACAATGACCGGTTCATGTTTCTAGTCATCAGGATTGTTAACTATTGTAGTTGAAATCCATCAACAAAACATTGGAATCATTCTAATTTTATGTGAACTTTTATTAACTATGAAGGTTTTGCAATAAGTGATCTCACAATGACCAGTTCATTCTGCTATTCATTAGGATACTTAATTGTGTAGTTGAAACTATTTAGATTTGTATCTGTATTTAAGGTATCCGATACTTGCGACAATTTTTTTTTAAAAAAATGGATGTATAGTGATTTTTTATCGTTTTAGATTTGTTTAGTACATTTTAAGAAAATATGCTAAAATTAAGAAGATAAAAAGAAATTATTATTACTAAAATGGGAAAAAACGGATAAAAATCAACAAAAAATAGCATAAACGTGGCCCATTCTGTACCAAAAAATTATGAACAGATTTTCAATTTTTCAATTCTGATGTGGTGCTATGTTATTCATTTTTGAAATGGCCTTCAGGATAAGAAATATTTTAATTTTTACAAAAACTACAACACTTTATCTTTGTAATTGTATGAAATTGCTTAAAAACTGCGATTATATTCACATAAGGGCTGTAAATTTTTTAATAAAACACTGATTGATAAATCTGAAAGTTAAAACACTTCTACTATTATGCAGAACATACACAAAAAATTTCAGTTAATTATTTTTAAAACTTTTTTAGCAATCGCTGGCCCCATTTGAGGTTTCTTTTAAACACACATTTCGAGGAAAACGCGTTTTAAAGTACGACATCTTGCTTAAAGTAATGGCATCTGCTTTTGCTGAAACAATTGTAGTCCTTATTCTAGTGAACGGAAAATAATAAACTTGGTATTTTTGTAAGGCTAATAAGATGGCCTATAAAATAAAATTATAAATTTTTTTTTGTCAATTTTTGGCAAATTCACAATTTTAGGGTAGTCGGATACCTTAAATAAAATATTTATGTGTTTCAGATGTTATATAAGTTATTTCCTACCAGAATTTTTTTTGATTATCATTTAATTGGTAATCGCTTATAGCAAAATATAATACACGAGAAAAATGTTTCACACCTAAAATTAATAATTAAGACATTCATACTATATTCTATTTTAACTGAAGACCCAACTAGAATTAACAAGGAACAAAAATCATCCTTCACTCTACGAACTTTACAATGAAAAATGACAAAGTAATATAAGTAATGTTTTAGTGAAGCATCTAATCGAATGCCCAAGACAAATATTTCTAACTAAATATTGTAAATAACTATCTATATCTACCTGCATAATATATATTTCTTAAAAACATAATTATAATTCGATAAAGTGATCAAAACACTGATTAAGTCGTTACGATATATGCTTAACCTGTCTATTAATCTTATCGACGTATGTTCCAGATATGTACATGGACAATAGATATTAAACCATGCATTTTTGAAAATACAATGGCTACAAATAATAAAAATATTCCCATATAATAAAAATTCGTTATTATATGGAAAGAGAAAGAAGGTAAAAAGTTAAAATTTTACCGTGTTCTTTATTTTATGAAAAACGCAAATGCGTGTGAATGTGCGTAACTCAAATGATGTACATAGAACATTGTTCATGAAAATAATTTTAGAGTGGGATGAGTAATCATCTACCTAAAGCGACATTTGTACTTTTTGAATTCATTCGAATTTTGTTAATAAATTTTTGTTAATTTTCTTTTTGCTTCAATAAAAATATGTTACAAATAATTTGCAATACCTAAAAGTCACAGATTAAGAAACGACGCAAGCTTGCTTATCACTTTTTAGGATCCTTTCAAACATTATTCAAAGTTCATTGAATTTTCTGCTTGAATAGGACTTTTACAGATTGATAACGATTAGAGAGGGGAAAAAATGTAAAACTTCATACAAAATTTTTTTAAAATGAAAAAGGAAATTGTTTTTGTATATTTCGCTAAAGGTACTTGATCCGTCCTTTAAAGTTAGAGCGAAGGTATCTTATTGTATTCAATATATTCTTCAGGCTTATAAAAGTCTCTTATTCTTCTCAAGACACTATTACAAATTAATTGTATTTTTGTGCCAAATTATTCACTTCTTCAACAATATTTTGCACACAAATTTTCCGTCTTTAGATATGTAAAGATATTTTTCTTATAACTTCAAAATTTAAATTATTGATTTGTTTCTTCTAAAACGAGGTAAAGAATTCCATTCCAGACGAAAGAATAGAGAGGGAAAAAAAGGTAGGAATCTTTTATTATCGATATTTAAACTTCTTTAAATGAACTCAAACCTTTTATCCCTTCGTTCGATAAATGAGTACCAAGCTTGATAGGGAATTAAATATTGGGGGTTTCACATTACAGACTGACCACCTGATCGGGACATCTGCTCATGCACCTCAGCGCCCAAAGGTCACATATACTGAGATGGGCATAGTAGGCCTTGGTTTTCATGGGCTGTTGCGCCACTGTGGGAGTTTAGTTTAGTTTAAATGAACTCACACAAAACTCTTAGAATTAAATGAAAAGTTGGAGCTTTATAAAATATTTCCCCTTTATATTAATCAACTAAATATTAATTTTTTCTTCAAAATGCATTTAAATTTACATTAGTGTGTAAAAATTAGCGGTATGAGAAGGTTGGACGAACCAAAAGACTAATCAAGACCGAGACAAATCAGGATCAGTACGGTCAGATACGGTTGGACAAGAGTTTTTGCATAACATGCATGGCATACAAACTGAGTGCGGAAAGGAAGGATATAAAGCCCGCTGAGCTTATACGCGCAACAATTTTGTAAAAGCACTTGTACTGAATACATCGCTTTAAACGGCATCGAGTTTCTACTAGTGTAGAAATTCGATGTCCGTGACATATCAGACTAATGTCTGATAACATGTGACATATCAGACTAATGTCATATATCAGACATGTGACATATCAGACTAATGTCTGATATGTCCCGGACGATCCTGTAAATGATATCTGAATGATCTTACCCGAAGTCAAATCACTGAAACGATGAAAGAAGGTCGATGTGTGGCGATTTAGATTGCGGAGTTCACTCGTAGTATCTTTGCAAGAGTCTGGAGAGATTTCATGCTACAGAGACAACTACCCGAGAGTTCAGCAGAAGTCAACAACAAGCAACACCACGGCGACGGGCAATTTGTATGCTATTTTGTGGGTGAAAAGGGACTGACAGCAAATAGGGGGAGAAATCGCAAGATAATAAGCAACAGATTATTGGACAACTGACATTGCATTTTGCCATCATCGGGAAAGTGTATATTGGTGTTTTGTTTGCATGATGACTAATGAGGGTAACATCATTAACACCTGCTAATTGGAGACGACCTTTCCGATGGTGCCAGAAATTCAAGAACTGAATTTATCAACAAGGAAATCGAATACTCTTTTTAAATAAGAACATATTTAATTACAAACTCAGGACACATCTAGAGGAAAGGTCATCGAAATAATTCCTCCAACATCATCGACAGAGGCTGTTCGGGTGGCCGGGGTAGCCGTGATCACGGTAGCTTACTCGTGTCTGGCGTTTTCGAGTCCTATCGCCACTGAAAATTCGTCGCACGTAAATCTGTCACGGCTCAAAGTCCTCCCTACAGCATTAAGGGGAACTTAAGTGAGGGTGTGTCAGGTGGCATCATCGTGAAAAATTATATTTAAAATTGGATTTTTACAAAAATGCTTACTGTTTTTTTTTAAATATTGGATGGACTATTTTCGCTCCATTTCGAGTGAATGTTTATTAATGCACTGTAAATCCACTCGAGGGCTATTTGCGATGGATATCGTGATTCTGAACCTTTGTTAAGTGACGAGGACATCACCTGATCCTTTTCAACCCACTGCACCACGCCAACGGACGACTTTGTGAGCCACCTCAGATTTAATGTGTAGCAGCCCACCCCCAGACGGGTCTTCAGTAGCACTAGGGCTCGAACTCATGGCACGCTGATCACAAGTTCGTGACCATGACCACTAGACTATCGTCTAGAATGTAATGAAGAAAAAAGACATTTTATTAAGATCTTTTTAATTGATTTTGAATTCCCAAAACTCATTTATTTTTTCATACTTTTTGTTCAGTTTTGCTTCGTAATGTTCTAAACTATGGTCCGCGGTTCCCTGGGGGTCTGTCTGCAGCGCCTTTTTAGTGGGTCCGCGGAGTCTCTCATGTAACGTTTAGATTTCCCTCTTTTATTGACTCTGAAAGGTCTCGTGGAAAAATTATCCCCAAAGAAAAAAACTCTACTAGAAAATGTATTTCGATCAAAAGAATATTAAGTTGTGGAGGAGGTGTTTAAAATCTTGGGGGTCCTTGATGTCACGATAATACATAAAGAGGTTCGATCAAAAGTTTAAGAACCGCTATTCTGTATAATAACTGTTGAGAATAATTTAAGTTCTATCGATTCAGAGAGTATCGAAAAATTCCATTCTTAAGATTTTCAATCTCAAATTATAACTTGAAATAAAAGTTTCGGATTGCGAAAATTACTTATTATTGAATAAGCTATTATGTTAGCAATTTAACGTAATAGCATTCTTTGCATTTGCTTATTTTGCCTTTGAAAGCACCAGGATTGCCAAACCTTTATAGTATAGTATGAAGTGTATACACACACACATCTATTTTTTTTAAATATTAATATAACATACATATTTTTAGACTTGTAAGGAAAGTTTAACAAGTAACACACATATTTGAAGTAACACTCATTAAATCTCACACATCTAAAGGTTTCTTGAATTTAATTCGTGATTTAAAACCTCAAATCTTCAGCATTACAAATCAAATCATCTCTTTTTCTCCCTAAACGTATTAAAAACGTTTTCTTAAATGAAATCTTTTTTGTTTGATCATTCCATCTTTAAATTGATGTTGAATATTTAAAGAAATGATGAGCCACTTTCGACAAACAACGGATACTTCACTATTGCTTTTCTTTTCTAAAAATCTTCTTGATTTAAACTTTTTGGGTGATATATACTACCTCTCATACAAAAAATTAAGGTTGAGGGGATAAAGTATATTTAGTTTATGATTTGAGTTTTTTAAAAAAAATAACGCGCGTAATGCAAATCATTATTTTTAAAGCAAAATTTCATGCACCGTGCTTTTGACTTTGTTTAAAGACAAAATATTAGACCCAAATTATGAAATCTTTTTCAAGTAGTCCTGACTTTACTCACTAGAAAAAACTTACTTTGTATCAAATTAGGATTTTAATCAAAACATTTTTCCCCCATCTGAAATATGGTCTATATTTTATCACCCATGCCTTAATGGTCAACTGTAGGAAAAAGAGGAAGTATATAATGAATGCTACATAACTTTATGGGATACAGTATGAAAAAGAGACTCAATGGTTATGCTATAATACCATAACCACACAAACGTATGCTATACATAAGTATTCTATTTAAAAAGTGAGTGTATTATATGAAATAATTAATAACGCATACTAAATTGTAATATACAGAGCAAATGAGACACAGTATGATAGCAAATTTTTAGGTTTATATGTATGCACAATTAATTCGTACTCTTAAACTTAGTATTTGTAAGCCCATCGATTTTAAATACAAAATACTTTCAGTTTTATCTCTTCACTTTTTTTGTGGTTCTTCTTGAGTCTCTCAAAATAAAATTGTTTTAAATTTCAGTGTAAATTTTTACTGATCAAAAGCTTTCAGACCTTCTAAAAGCCCATTCGGAACTTGAATAATTGAAATAAACGAATAGTATTTATTATATTCACCCGATTTCATAATAATACTTGGGAATTTTTTATTTAAAAATGTATTCCGTGTTTGTGTACTGTTCTAAAATTCTGCAGAATAGTGCAGTAGATCTTATAATTTTCACAAAAGTTTTGCAAGAATATGTTTCATATTAAACTGAGTGGATTTATTTAAAAATGTAGCAAAAGATAAAATATTTCAAGCGAATTATATCGTTTAAAATTCGCAATCTTCAGTTTGTCAATTCAAGTTTTTTTTAATGAACTTAAGGTATCCGAACACGTTTAGAGTACTTTTTAACAAAATACCATACTAAAACATTATAAATGCTCTTCTATGACTCAATATCAATAAATATTACTATTTGACTGTCAATATTTAAAATAAATTACCTGAATTTTACAAAAATCCCAATTATAAGTGAAATTTTAGCAATATTTTTGAAAAACTTCAAAGCAGTTAGAAAAAAAAGTAATAAACATATATTAGTAAAAGTATTACTAAAACAAATTAGATGCATTTATCTAGAAAATGTACTAAAATTTTAATTTTTTATTAAAATTTGAAAATTTTAGAGCTGATTGAGTAAACATTATAAGAAATGTTACACTTTTTATGAGACCATTATTTAAATAACAAGCCATAACTTAAAAAGTATTCATACAATAAGAAATATTTTAGTACATTCTCTAGAAATAACATAAATATCAGGTTCAAAAAGCCGTATAGATATACATTGGTAATATTTTGAGTTACCAGATTCGCCATGATAGATTTTGAGCAATTTAAATGCCCACTTCTGGTAGATCAAAAACCCACTTCTGGTTTTTCTAACTTAATAAAATTGATTGTAACGTGGCCTCTAGGTAGCGTAGAAACAAAATAAAGTATGTTTCGTAAAGTCAAAAGATAGCTCTATTCAATAAAATAAAAAACAAAAATATCTGTCTTGACTGAATTTGGTCATTTTCAACGAGTTCGGATACCTTAAAATATATTCTATTTAAAACGGATTATTTCGGTATTCTAAAAATTATCCATCAAAGACGAGCACGCGCGCGGTAGATCGATAACCTGGCCACGTTTTTGGTTTGCACAAAAAGTGAAGAAACGTGAAGAGAAAAAGAATTAATATAACGGCGGCATTGAACGAATGTGTTTATAAAAGCATAAATTACTTCGATGTAAACGGCATTTTCGTAATGTCCTCAATTTTATTCATCTCACAAATTCTCACCCAGTAACAAATGTTTGATATTTACATAACTTTCTCCATTCATGTGATGAATCATATCTTATTTGAAGTAGCTACACGTTTTTAATCATTGTAAGTTTTTGGACAGTTCCTTTAAACCGTAGCTAAGAAAGATTATTAACAGCCTATTTGTTTCTTACGTTGAATAAAGCATACACACAGTGGAAATAATTATCCTGTAGATATCTCAACTGACATTAAAATTTTCTTTCAGTCGTTTCTGGAAAGAGATCCTGAGAGGATTTCAACATATTAAAACCTCGCAGAATTTTTAAGATGATTACTATTGTACTTACAATGCATAGTAAAATGTATACAAAGAGATTAAAGGAATTCCTTTTTTTACTAGAAACATTTGTTGTGAATTTTTGTAAATTTCCCCCCAAAATTAACCGTATAAATTCGTGCTGCGATTTTCTTCTCCTTTTTGTATAGCATCACCTTTTAATGGGGCCGTGGTAGCCCAGTGGTCAAGGTATCAGATAGTGGCTGGCATGTCATGAGTTTAAATCCAGTACCACTAAATACCCGCCGTATAGCGGAGCGATGCACGTTAAATTTGTCGAGAGCTCAAACGTTCTCCCGTTGGTGTGAGTGAGTGAGTGAATATTAACGTCGCACCGTCTTAGCAACACGAGGGCTTTTGGAGACGTTTCGCGTAATTTTGAACCATGGTCAAGTGACGAGGACGACACCTGAGCTGGCACCCCTCTCCTAACTACCACACCACACCAACGGAGACGTTTGAGCTCTCGACAGATTTAACGTGCATTGCTTCCCTACACCTCCCGTTGGTGTGGTAGGTAGGAGAGGTGGTGCCAGCTCATGTGTCGTCCTCGTCACTTGACCATGGTTCAAAATTACAAGGTCCGTCACTAAAAGCCCTCGTGTAGTTGAACAGTGCGACGTTAATATTCCCTCATACACTCATCACCTTTTAATTCCTTTCCGTTTGAATTATAGAAGTCCAAAAATAATGAGTAATTGCTGTTTTTAGACGCTATTTTTAAAAAATGGAAAATTGCAATTGAACGTATTCGCATTATCAACACAAATGGAATGATGCAAAAACATAATTTCGAACAAAGATGAAATATAAGCAAAAAAAATTATAAGGTCAAGTGCACTAAATAGATTAACACACAAAAAAAATTATTCAATTCTGATAATGATAATAATGACTTTTTAAAAAGAATGAAATAAAAGCACAATAAAAATTCTACATATTTATATTAAAAAGACATGCATAACTGTATTAAATTATTATGCAGTGATGAGTACTTGTTACAAATACACTTTGCAAAATCCATGCCATATGAGATTCATTATTAAATTAAGAATCGTTTATTATTAAAATTAATAATTGTTATACATAAGAAGTTATTTAAATTTACTAAAATCTTTTAAAATTCATGGAATAAAACAATAAAAAATAAATCATGGCTCTTTCAGAATTTTTCTCGATAAAATTATACACATATATTAAGAAATTTGTTTATAAAATAACATTAAGTTTCATGATCTAAAAAAAATTAGATTTGGTATATGTTTCAACATACTCACAAGTTACCTCAATTGGCCCAGAAAGATTTAATACATTGTTTGCTTTAAGAAGTTTAAACTGAATTGAATCTTAATTTTTTTCAAAATTTTTTCCTGAAAAATGTTTTAAGAAATGCGTTTTTTTAATTAGCAACAATAGATTTAAATGGTAACTTTTCATTACAAATGTTAATCTTAATCATTACAGAAATGTGTGTATAACTATGATAATGTAACATAAGATCTGTTTTTAACATTTTTCTCTAAATTGACATGCAAATAAATATTAAATTACGCAACATGATGGTTGGATGTTTCCTGTGAACATACATTAGAAAATTATCGACGCTTATTTAGAAACAGATGTTTATTTTGCTTATTATTATTATTTTTTTTAAAAAAAGGGGGGGAGAGAAGGGAAAAAACTAGAAAAATTTGTACTAAGGTGCTGAAAATACTCCATTATATTTCATAAATCATACTTTCTTCGATTCTAAGAATTATCTTAAAAAATAACTTTTAGGATAATTTTCAATAGTAATCTTTTCATTTATTATGTGAATTTCAAACTGATTGTTTTCTATTTGCTCTTAAATAATTCATACATACTCCATTTCTCTTTATCCAAGCCTATGATGAAATCCTAATGCGAAAAAAATCTATCTTTCTCTACGAAGTTGTAAAATTTTTATGCTAAATAATTTATAAAGTGATTGATTAAGAATACAGAATAATTTCTGAGTCCTTGAGACTTTTTCTATTTTGGACGACAAGAAAGAGCATTATTTTCCTTTTGAAGTGCTTTATAAATATTTCTAGAGACACACACAAAACGCTTAGATAAATATAAATTGTTTTTCATATTTACGATGTGTGACTTATGTACTAATTTTCTAAGTTAAAGATGGCCATAATCTATGTCATATAAATAATATGAATTTAAAATTGTGCATTAAATGAATAGATAGTTACTTTAATCATATTTAATCATGTATATGCTAAGAAATTATTATTGTTTAGAATTTAAAAAAAAAATTATTTATATATTTAAAAAAAAAGAATACCAGAATGTATTATTTATCCTATGGAGAATCTCATATCATCTCTTCAAAGTATTAATAATTTTTTTTAAAAAATATATTAATACGTTTTTTCAAAATTTATTTCAGATGTGGCAGGACATTGAAAGTGTCCTTTTAGGAGACATGACACTGAATACGTCTTCCGGATACACAGAAATTCGAAATGTGTGCTCCAATCAAAGCTCGTTTACTCCAACAACAGATGATAGCGGAGGAGGCAGCATGTCTTCGGTTCACTTACCTAACGCAAACAACAATGTTGCTCAGCGCAGCTGTCCACAATATAACCAGTCTCTCTCACTGAACTTTTCGTCGCAATCACAGAACATTCTTCAAGTCCATCCAGTCCATAAAAGAGGAAATGACAATAACATTCGTTTGGAGAGAGAGTTAGGTATAGTTTATGATACTCCAACAAAGCATCCTTACGAAGATACAACGGCTCAACCGAACATTTTGCCACCAGTGTCTTCCAAGTATGACATGGGCTTAGTCAACAATACTCCAATCGAACACCAAACACCCGAATCATTAGCAATGTTTGCTACTCAAGACTATCAAACAGGACATCAGCAACATCTCAGGTACGGATCTTCTATGGTCGACACTAAACCTGACCTAATAGGTGGGGGACTTTTCAATTCCCCTCCACCACTTCACAATAGGGACATGACCAATAACACTGGGTCTAATAGTTACATGGTTTCACCTTGGAACACCTATCCATCACCCATTGTCACTAGTCATTCCTCACCACCGGCTACACCAGACAATACCTCTGGTATCAGATACCAACCAAACCTTAACCAGTATGATGGCTATTTTAATAATGCTCCAATGCAAAGACTTCCACCTGGACGTTCCAGCCATATGTCCGGTAATCACATGATGCCTGCACCTTTTCCATCGTCTTATCCAACTCAAGGAAGAATGGTGACGCCTCCAAACTCACCGCATTTAGTGGACTTGTTATCTGGTCGTAGTGGTACAACAGGAATGACCCTTTTATCCAATCCGGGTGGTGTGGGTATCGAACAAAGTTTGAACGCAGGTGTAGTACAGCCGCCTCCACCACCTACGAAGCCACGGAGAGGTCGGAGGTCTAGAGGACCTAAAAAAGTAACCATTCATACATGCTCATACCCAGGGTGCTCCAAGACATACTCGAAGAGTTCCCATTTAAAAGCTCATTTGAGGACTCATACAGGAGAGAAACCATATCAATGTAATTGGAAAGGTTGTGGATGGAAATTTGCCAGATCCGATGAACTTACGAGGCATTATAGGAAACATACAGGAGACAGACCTTTCCAGTGTAGACTGTGTGAAAGAGCCTTTTCACGGTCTGACCACCTGTCTTTACACATGAAAAGGCACACCGAAATTGTATGATAGTTAATTCGCTAGTCTCTATGCGTCAGAGACTGGCGAGAAAGTAGCATTGACCAAAAATTATGAAATTAAATTTATTAAAGGTGGAGGTGCGACAAATTATATCTTCAAGTTTTCTCCCTAAGTGCTTTCCTCTTTGATCTCGTACACAACACTGGCGTACTGGCCCATGTGTGTGCAATAATTGGTTCTGCATTTCTTTCCTGAAATGTTGTTTAAAGTGTCTCCAAGTCCTGAGATATGAATTGCAAAAAAATGGCAAAGTCTGTGGTACAACATTATGGTGAGTTACTCTTTCTAAATTATTAATTTTTAGCACAAAAATGAGCAACTTTAACGAGTATTTCAATCGATTAAATTTAATTGCCCAATAATTTATCATATATTTTCTTTTGCATTTTGAGTTCTTTTAAAGAAGTAATGCATAGAAATGTGCACAAATCTGTAATGACACATTATGTCAGGAAAAATGCAAGAGCATATAAAAATGAAACAATCCAGGAAGAGTAAAGAAGTTCTTCGAAAGATTTTATGTTCTAAGAAAATATATAAAGGGAACAAGATTATTTTTTATGTGAAAAGAATACCAGTATCTGTGTAATTTTCAACAATGATCAGTAATATTTGGTGATATTTTATATAGTACATCGAAAAATGCTTTTTAAAATTAGATTTAGGTATAATACATTATATATATATATATAGTTAGCTTAATTATTTATAACCCTATAAAAGCAACTGTCTTCACGTAATATTAAAGAATAGGACCTGGAATCGGAATATTTTTTACAGAGATAAAGTTCTTAATATTACATTCTAGTTTCACTATCCTATAGAAAGCGGCATGTTTTATCATAATGAATCCATATTCATTAATTTTTTCTAGTATAAAATGTCTTTTGTATATTTCTTCTACACCGAAATGCTAAATGAGCTCCCCCTCATTAAGATGTTAAAATAAAAAAATAACTATTTCTGAAATTTTTAAAAACTCTGTGTTATGCAAACAGATGCAAAAATTTACGATGTTGAAAATATTCATGAAAGTTTAGATATTTTTCTGTCTGAAAATTTGCTTTTTGCGTAGATCAGGCTCTCATATATTTGGCGAATAAGTTTATACAACAAATACAACTAATAATAATTAATAACTGATATTAATTTTTACTACCTTTTTCTTATTAAATGAATTTAAAAATTCAACTGTGAATTCAACCTCAGACTAAAAATAAAATTAAACATCCCATTGTGTGTGTGATGCGTAATTTTTTTTATATTAAACGTACGACTAATACTAAATGACCTGCAACAATGGTATATTTCCTTTCTCACTCACTTTAAAGCATGGTTTCTTCTAACCGAGCTAAATCAAAGGTTAAGAATGGAGGTTGAATTCGACATCCGATCCAACTCTCTGTGTCCATGTGGCACTCCTGGCTAACTTGATTTAAGGCCGGCAATAAAACACCCACTTGTACATCAGATTAGCACTTTCCATTAACTGTCGTTTCTTGCTCACTTTTGTATTTATTTATTGACTCGGGTTTCCTATGCTCAGTGGTATTTTCAGCTTCCTTTAACTTTTTTTCAATTATTATCGTGCTAAGATATGATAGGAATGTCTTCTTGACTTTATCTGGATCGTTATTTCGCTGGAATTTCAGGATACGTACTCCCAACCTGCGCGTGACAGTTTAACAAAGTGTGCGGAGATGTTAGTTTTTTGTCAATTATTTTTTTCACCCTTCAAACAAACATATAGTTAAAAATTTATATAGTCTTTTTTGCTGCTTTTTAAGAGATAAATTTGGTTTTTTATTAGTTTGCACATCGAGATAAATTCTATTAAATCTTTTTTAGGTTCAATTTATTCTAATAAAACTAGATAACATCTGTGACGAATCTCGGTTATTATTTTCTTGCTTTTCTTAGATTTAGAAACTTTTCCTTGCATTTAAAATATAGAATAAACTTATAAGATGTGTATTTAAGGGGAAATAAACATTGTCGAATGTAGTAAATTTCGTCATTTGGTACTAATTCATATGTCAATGTAAAAATATTGTCATGTAGATTAAACTAACGTAGTAATTGGATGCTTAAGGGAAATGATAACAACTCTCGCTAGTTACAACTCGAAACTTTATTCCACGAATTGTGAATGTTTCTTTATCTTTTATACAGTTATGGAACGTTCTAGAACTTTCCATACAGAATACAACAACTTATGCAAATAACTATAATTAATAATAATAAACACGAGAAGCTTCTAGAAGAAACTAAAGTCAACACAAAGAAAACAAAAGTTACTTAGGCAAGTCACCTCATTCAAGCTCTATCTACTGCTCGCGAGTCCGATGCTTTACCAACCGAGCCTTTTGCTAAAATGTTAATATCGTGCATCTTTGATTTGGCTTTAATTTACATCGCACTGTGAAGCAACACGAGAGCTATTGGCAACAGACTTATTCTGAAACATGGTCAAATGACTAGGACGACACCCGAGTTGGCAACCCCCTTCCAAACATCCACACCGCAGTGACAGAAAGACTGAGACTTGACAGGTTTAACATTGCATCAACCCCTCTACACGGCTGGTCATCAGAGACTAGGTTTTGATCCCATGATTTGACAATGGCAACCATGAGTTAGTGCCCATGACCTCTTGGCAATTGTGGCCTAATATGATGTATCAAGTTAATTATAAATGCTATGAATAGTTGGGGCTCATGTGATACTCTTTTAAACTAACTTGTATTTATTGATAAAAAGAAGTGATTTTCTTTTTCTGTTACAATTATCTTAACAAAAGCAACTAGCTCCAGCATCTGTGTTACTGAAAAGCTATATCATTTAAATAACTTGGTTAATTCAACAGTTCTTTATAGTATTTAATTTCGTCAAGGTTAATTTTTACTATATGCTGCCAAATGATTATATTATAGAATAAACTCTCACACAAATTCAACAAATATAGCGATTTACAGCACATTTAATATGGTTCTGACAATTGTTGATATCCCCAACTGATAGAGTCATACCGTATTTATTATAATCTAAGCCGTCATCGATTCTTATCCGCACCCTCAATTCTTAACACGTTTTTGGGAAAAAATTTAAAAAAAAAAAACAGTGTAAAAAAGTTTATCGATGTCCAATATTTGCGAAATTGAAAACAATTTAATGAGAACTAATAAGAAGTGAATAATTAATTCATTTTACCAAAATACAAAACTTCCACATATACATAGTAGGGTCAAAAAGTCGTAGGAGGTCAATTACAAATTATAAAAAATTAAACAATAATTTAATCTTATTGGCCTTCAAATTACTGCCCTCCTGCATCCACACACTTATTCCAGTGTTCCTATAACAGCTCAGAACACTCCCGGAATCCATTTTTGAGAGGTACTTCAGTTGCTTCGTCGCATTTTGGATCCCTTCATCTGAATCCACACAAAACGATGTCTCTTCAATTTCATTTTGAGCCATGGGAATAGATAAAAACCCTCTGGTGATGGAATAATTTCCGAAGGCTTTCTTCCATACTCGAACGTCTCAGGTTATTTCTCGAGCAAAACACAGAATCCCATGTTTGAACGCTGCTCAAAGACGATATTTCAAAATCCGACTAATGAAAATTCGCTTTGACAGAAATAATCTGCAGCTAACGCCAACAGTACAGGAAATGAACTCCAGTTGGCTGTGTGTTTTCCTTATTCGTGCTGCCAACCCCTAAAACGGACACCTGAGTGAATGTAAGAGACCATTCCAGGAACTTTTTGACTCTAGTATTATACATGAACCTGTAACATCTTTAGCCGTAAGTATCAAGTTAAATTTCTCCCATTCAACGGATTTTTCCGCCTTCGATTCTAAGCCGCTCCTGATTTTCAGTTGCATTAACATTGGAAAAAAGTGCAGCTTAGATTCGAATAAATATGGTATTTGTATGTATATTTCTAACTTAATCTGTGACATTTGGCAATGACTAATAATGAAAACAGCGAATCAACTCAAAAAAGGCTCTCTCAGGCGAAATTACAGTGAAAAAATAATAATAAAAATCGCTAAATAAAGAAAGAAAACTTAATGCAGACTTGTGCATCTAAATTAGTTTATATGTACATTAAAATATTAACAAAATACCGGTGTCCTTTCCTAACCCATTTAGATCTCATATAGTACGACGTATAAATTAACTGAGAAATCTAGGTTATTAATGCAATGAAATTAAATTGTGAAATACATTCATTATTACAGCTGACCACTTGATCTTGATTTAAAATTGCTTGTTTCTAAGCCAATACTTTTTAGAATAACCAATCTCGTGCAGAGTTTAAAGAATTTGTAAATTCAAAAAGTAAATTAAAACATAAAAATTAAATATACAGAATCAATTTTAAATACCACAAATTATTTTGCATTTCGTTTTACATTTATTTCTTGCATTTAAGATCAGCACTAAGATGCCTTAATTAGGTGAAATAATTAAAGTTAATGAAGGCGATAAATTATTTCCACATACTGTTAATGAATGCTAATGAAGATATAAATCACACATTCAATGCGTTTTAAAAAATTTTTGCTGACTTGATAAATGGCCGATACAACAGCTATCGTGTATGTGTATAATTACAATTATATAATTATCAGTTCTGCCTTATAGTTGGTTTATTACAAAAAAAGTAAATAAAATAATGCTGTGGTAATAAATACGCTTGTATTTTGATTAATTTTCGTTTTTCTTCTTTTCAGAGGATTTTAAAAAATGCCGTATATTTTCATATGTTTTAAATTGTGTGTTTTAATTATAGATTTTTATAGAGAAGTAAAAAAAGGCATACTTATTTTTTAGAATGTTAAAATACTTTAAATTATATAATGCATTTATATTCTTAACTGTAATGACCATGACACACACACACACAATTTCTCGTTTCTTTAGTTTTAACTAAAATTCGCCTAAAACTCCCTATCAATTCCAACTGTACGAGTCCTGATTTACTAAATATCACTATATACAGGGCTGTTGTTCGTTAAACGTGCCGCGATTCAAAGCCTTCACATCATTGGGATGCAGAAATAGAAATTATAGTTAGAAACGTTTTAAATTATGGGTTAACTAGGCTCGGGCCCTGTGCCTAGGCTTCGGAGGCGCCTCGATTAGATCATCTGAATAATTTTAGTCGTCAAATGTTTTTCCCGGATGCATTCTTCAAAAAAAACTGGGACTTTCAAACCAGCTATCATCAATGGCAACACTGTATTATTTCGTCACGTCCGTATCTAGGTGTAGACCTATCATCATACGCTATGATAAGTGGCGTAACGGAGAATTTTTAGACCCCCTGCAAACTCAGGTTTTGGGCCCCAAGCCAAAATACGTACTTAGCGTCAGTCAAGCTTTGGGCCCCATAGAGTCCTTGGGCCTCCCCGCAATGCAGGGGTTGCGGCGGCAGCGACGTCTCAACTAGGCCCGGTCCCAGGGCCTCGGCCACAATGGGGCCTTGTCTTGCTCTCAGTTCAGCTTTAATAAGATCATAAATCGAATAATTTCAACTATCAAATGTTATTTCCGATTGTATTCTCCAAAAAATTGGGAATTTCGGACGATATGTCAACTGGCTACATGAGATGACCGCCGACCATGTATTGGCCTACCATCATACACCATCATTTCTCAATCAGTCAAAAGGCAGCAATCGGTCGAGCCGGTTTGTACGATTCTAAGTCACGTGCATTTATTTGTTTCGGGCTATTGTTTGTACGAGTATTTGACAGCGTATGCTATGTGCTGTCTACTTTTGAAGGACATAGGGAGAGCCAACATTTGTGTATGGGCCCACGGTCTATATTTGCTCGGAGGCCCCACCGTCTACACTTGCGTGGACGCCCAGGGTCTACTTTTGCTTAGGGGCCCAGGACCACAAGAAGTCTTAAGTCGTCCCTGTGCGGGGGTGTATGTTACGCCACTGACTATCATTATTCATTCAATCGAAAGACGGAAGTCGGTCGAATCGGTTTGTGATTAAGTTTGTGAAATTGTGAAGCGTGCACATTTTTTTTTATACGGATTACCCTTTGTATGAGTATCTGTTAACATATGCTTTGGGATGCATTGGAGCAACTTTAGGATTCTTTTACATAGAAACCCAGGGTCTCAAGAAGTCTTAAGACGTCATTGAGTGAAGTGCCATGTAGCAAATTGCGAAGTACATTGGCTGTAATTAGCGTACTTTGTATCGTGTAAAATTTAGGCAGCCGGAAAGCATTCAACAAATAAATAGGACTAATAAATCTCAAATACAGTATCACGGTAAAGAGCGAAAAAATATCTATCGGAAAACTGTTCAGTTACCAAAGCGTGCAAATAATTTGAAACTAAAGTGAATAGAATTTTATAAATGATAAGCTTGAGTTAAATTAAAGATTAAATTATACCCCGAATTTTACTAAAGATAAATGAAAAGCCTATTCTTCAAATATAAAACATTTGTGTCGATATGGATGAATCGCTTACATAAAAATGATTTTTCCGTTCATATAAGAATTCAAATATCTCACAAGCTGTTGGAAGACATGAAATCTTTTGATCAAAATAGTTTTCATTATTTTGATATTTTTTGTCGAACTTAAGATGCTTTTTTCTTAAGATTTTCGGGATTAAATTATTTTTTGCTGTAAATAATTGTTTGCTTTGCACTATAAATAATGCTGACATAGTATTTTTTGTAATGAGTTATTGCCCACATTTTCTCTGTTCTGATTTTAACTATCTATTTTGCTATATTCTTATGATATGATTGAAGTAACTGTTGATTTTTTTTAATTTTCCAAAATAAGCAGTTTTTAATTTTCTGTACAAAAATTTTGATTCTTCTTTTTCACAGTTTGTAAATTAATTTGATAATTTTTTTTTTAAATTTTAAACGAAGATTAATTTATTTTCGTCACTTAAATAATTCGCATGTATCTTCAGTTGCTTATGAAATCGTCAGTTTTAGAAAAAATCAGCTATTTTTTCTATTAATAATTATTTATGATACTTTTTTACGTAGAAAAATGTACGAAGTTTTCTTCATTTTTAATATTAAACTTTTAATTTCTGTCATTTTGAAACAACCTTTAAAAGAATTTGAAAACCTTTTTCTCTTCGCTTTTCCTTAAGAGTTTTAGTTTGATTTTTCTATTCTAAGCAATATTTTAAGTAATCTATCTTCAGTCTTGCAAATGCAACGACAAAAGAAGGAAAAACTATTAAGACGTCATTGTTATTATTATTAGTATTCTTAATAACTTCTAGTGGGAGTTGTACTGGAATGCAAGGGTCACATTCCTTTGGTGTATCATCCAATTGACAATGTCTATGAACTTCTAGACAACCTTGCTAATGAGCTCATGGTTCATCACCAACGGTTCATACCAGTTTCAGAATTTTGAGTTTTTTCCACATTTTGTTTTGATGAATTTCCTTTTGCAACAAAAGCTTCATCTGAACAAGTTATATTGATTCCATTTATTTAAATTGACTTTACAATGGGTAACTGACAGCTTGTATAATTGCAAATGTAACTGTATTTATTGAATTGTTTAAAATTAATAAGTAAATACTTTGTTTTAATAGTAATTTTTGAGTATAGTTATATGTGTTTTTGACCAAGTCGTAAGTTAAATCGAGGCAAACTTTAACTCTAGTGGTGGGATGTTGAGCTAATTCATCGATGTTTTTTATTACTACTCAACTCTCCCTGCCAAAACTCAAATGCGAGTTGCATCTGACAACAGTTGTAAAAAGTTTCGGGTTGATTAAACAAATCGTGTTCTTGTGAAAAGAAAAAAAGAAAGAAAAAATAGTATATCGTTATTATTTTGATAGAGAATATTAACTTATATGAAAATTGAGAGTAGAAATGATTACTACAAGCTTAACAAATATGAAAGTATTATTCAACTTTTTGTGAAGGTCTTCAAACATATTTATAATGAGTATATCTTAACAAGTCACGTCACGTTCTTCTTATTTTGAATTCGAATAATTTAATTAGAGTTAATCTGACGAGTCGGCATGGTTGTAAGTTAATGCTAGTGATGAGTCAATACAAATATCCAATATAAAATACAAATTAGAACTTGGAAGTGTAGATACACTCCTGTTGATTTATCAAATCTACGTCTATTACATTCTTATTGAAGAAAAGGTTCTTAAGGTAACACTAGACGATGCAAAACTTTACAAGTTATACATCAGGGGTCGGCAATCGGCTTGTGACGTTCCACGCCAATCTACCATATGATTCAGCGTGCCTCATACAGTACGACATTTTTGAAAGATTTCGATTCCCGCGGTAATGCATGCAGAATTAGAGAATAGAAGTCAATAATATAAATATTTATAGTTTCATTACATTTTAAAATATTTTTTTTTAAATTACAAATAAACAGCATAAAATATAACTCTATTTCTTCAACAAAAATAAAAAAAATACTAAAACTGAACATATATAATATGTATTTTTAAACATGTTTATTAAAATAAAAAACAGACAACATAAAACGTAAGTATTTCCCTCCATTATAGTTAAATATAAATAAACATTTTAATGTGAACTTAGTTCTTGCACCGCTCTACTTTCATATCACAAAATTAGGGGTGCAATTTGTGACTTCCAGTTTGACACGATTCTGAGCACTCAGTTGTTAAACAGTTTCTTTGTGGACTCGAAATATCTTTCATATGAAGGAATATTTTTTTACTAGAGATATGTATAACAGAACTCACACATAAAAAGCAAAGTACACATACAACCTTTTCTCTTCAAACAATTAAATATCTCCAAAAATAACATTTGATAGTTCACAAAATAGTTGTAAATTTATCTTTAGAGTATCATTAAGATTTTTTCGTAATTCCTCAAATGTCCTTGATTCTGAAGATATTTGCTGAATAAGATCAATCATAAATTTATCAACTTTCATCCACTCAGAGATTGACAAATTTGTTGTGTTATGCAGAGTGCCACCGAGAATTATACCGCATGCCAAAGGTTGCCGACTCCTGCTATATATGAATAATAATAGTTTGATTAAGAATAACTTTTTTTATTTCTCGCAATGTGTAAGAACTCTAAGTTAACAAAATAGGTACTAAATTAGACTTAGCATGGAATTCGATGGATTTCCATATTTCAAAAATGAAAAAATCAAATTTTAAGTGTAGGTAAATATTTAATTTCGTAATATCAATTAATAAATAGTGTGTAAATAAATTTTAAAAGCATATTTATGCATGAGAAGGATGGTGATTGATTGTATTTTAACGTCGCATGAAAATGCAATTTGAGAAGTATTGGCAAAGGACCTTATAATTTTGAGCCATGGTCAAGTGATGAGAACGACACCTGAGCTGACACCCCCCCCCTTCCTCTTTCCTAACTTTCACGCCACTTCAACTTAAGGATTTTAAGCCACGACAGATTTAACGTGAATTAGCCCCTTTACACGGCAGATCTTTAGTGGCCGAATTCTTGAAACGTCAGCCATGAGTTCGTGACCACGACCATAGGCTACCACAGCCCTAGAAAGGATGGCGAAAGCATAATTACGCAAATAGAGGAAAGACAAAATTTTATAAATTGATTCATTAAAATTATATAGTAGAAAACAATTCATATTTAAAAAAGTTTTTCAATGATTTTCTTTTTACATAACGTATTTTAGAAATCACGGTTATTCATAGAAACTTGTTTTTGTCTAAATGTGAATTCTCATAACAAATCTTGGTAAATCAACTCATTTTACTAATAGCATAAAATACAAAAATATCTATTGAGGAAAACACGCATGTACAACCACAAAACTCCTGTTTTCAAAAAATTAAAAATTAAAGTATATCAAAAAGAAAGGAAGAAAGTAACTTTTGTCAAAGTAGAATTCCTTTCTTTTCCCCAACCGACATCCCTTTTACATCACTTACAATCTCCCTCGCCACCAAAATGATGCCGTGTGACAGATTTGCTGGCAGCACCGCTGACATATGACATGAATTTTTAAAAAACGGACGGGGAAAATGCTCTTCCAATTTTTTTTCTCTTGTGGTCAGTATTAAATGGGCCGCGGTGAGCTTAGCTTTATATATTATTTCTAACGTTTTCTACTCAGTGTCTCCTTCCCTTTCTCCCAACGCGTGATTCCCCCCTCTCACACTTGTCCAGTCTGCGGTCACGGGAGTAGCGTGGACAGTCGTTCCTGTCGAGAGTTTTGCCAGAAATGACGGCCTCTCCATTAAATAACGAGCTAAATTGAAATCGCGAAGGGTGCCTTTTTTTCATTGGGTATTTTCTTTTCCTCTCCTCGAGCAGTGTCACGCAATTGAGACTTTCAATCCACTTGGATTGAAACTTTGCAGAATGAATTAGATAAGTAACCTGCCAGTCTGATTTAGGGACAAGCAATGAAAAATATTTAGCTGAAAAAGAAAATACGATAATGATCACATAAATTGGTAAATTACTCGGACTGCTTTTATTTGACATTACAAAAATTCACAAGAAGAAAATGACTCGTATCAGGTTATTTTGATATGCAGATAAAAGATTTGGTATAATTATTTTATTTTCCCATTACTAAGTCCCCCCCCCCTCCCTGAGCTTATTATACTTTCCATTTTTAAAATGACATTTTTTAATGCAAAGGTTCCCACCCTTTTTTGCTTGTGAATCCCGAGGCCATGGTAACTTAGTGATCATGGTCACGAAATCGTAATTGGAGTGTTTTGAGTTCGAGCCCTGGTGCCATAGAAGACCAGCCATGTAGAAGGGCTGATGCAGGCCGCGTCTTTGTCACTTGACCGTTGGCTCAAAATTAAGAGGTTCGTCACCAACAGCCCGTATTGCTTTATAGTACACCACGTGTTAAGAACGCCCTTGTGAGACACCGACTCCTAACTTTAAATATGGCGCCTCAATTACTAAATAAAATATTTATGTGTAGGGGGAGTGAGTGAATATTAACGTCGCATTGTTTAGCTAAACTAGGGCTTTTGGCGATTGACCTCGTAATTTTGAACCATGGTCAGGTGACGAGGACGAAACTTGAGCTGGCACCCCTTCTCCTACATACCACACCACACCACGGGAAGACGTTTGAGCTCTCAAGAAATTTAACATTCATGGCTTCCCCTACACGGCGAGTCTTCAATGGTACTGGACAGAAACTCACGACTTGCCTGACACGAGTCCGTTACCTTGACCTCTGGGCTACCGCGGCCACTATTTATGTGTAGAATATTGAAAGATAATAATTAAACAGAGTTACACAATTCCTAAGCAAAATGCAGCTGAACCTTTGCTTAATGAAGTCACCAAATCCCGGAAAAATGGTCATTATGTAGAAAATTCGTTAAATAGAGATTCCTTTTCCATATGAATTGTGTTTTGGGTTTCAAGAAAAGGTTTGTAAAACAAAGATGTTTGTAAAAGGGAGGTCGAACTGTATTTATTGGTAGGATACTGACAGTTTAAAATTTAACAGTTACACAATTCCTAAGTGAAGTATTTATTTGTTGTAATTAAAAGATAATTATTTTTTAACTTAAGATTATTAAACAATTTCAATGTAATATAAAAAAAATGTAAATAACAAATTTTAAAAATTTTAACACAGAAATAGTTTTTTTTTAAAAAAAAAAATAATAAATCGATTCATTTTTAAGGTTATTTAATAAAGAAGCCTTACTAATGAGGTCTTTTTGGTTGATGTAACTGGATATAAGCACAATAATATCTGGCTCAAATTTTATATGATTCAAGATGAAGATTAACTCTTCTTACTGTATCAGATCAATTTTGAGTTTTTGCTTGCAATTGTATTACTGATAAACATTTTCTAAATTTTTTTTGTGCTTAAATACTGATTTCATTAAGAGGTTTCTGGGGACAGTATTTTTTTCCCGTGAACTAACGAAGATTCAGCAAATTTCTAGATTTCTCTGCATGACATTCAATTTTATTTTATCGTTTTAAAACTATTTCATTAATAATATTTTATCAAAAATATCTTAGATCATACTAAGCATTTTTTAATTGCGATTTTGTTCTTGTGAAGCCTATCAAAGTTTCTAAGGATCCCTGGGAGTTTATGGGAAGCTGGTTGGGAAACAGTGTCTATGAGTTTGCAAAAAGAAACGGTATTCATTTTACTCTGTTATTAGTGAAATTGCAAGAATTACAAATTTCAATTTCTCCATGAATGTTTTAAAAGTTTTTGCAACATTTTTTTTTTGGTACCTTAAATCTCCCCTTCAAAAAATTTAGTTTTAGCCCTTTAGGCTGAGAGGGAGATCATACATAAATATATTTCATTCAATTATTTCCTGCCTCTTGCTACTTAATTGTTTGGTTAAATGACATCTCTCTAATCTTTTTATTTCCATCCCATATCATTTTTATTTGTTTATTTTTGAATATTTCAAATCTATTGTCAATTAACATGAACAAAAGGTGATAACATATAAATATATTAAAAATAGTGTTTAAAATAATAAAGGGAGAAAAGTTTTTAGCACTCAATGTGAGTAATAAAAGGATTTCAGATGTAATTATATTTTTAAAAAATGTTTCCTTATCTGTAGCTAGTACCTTTAAGTGAAAGTTTGAAACACGTTCCGTATGTAATCTATGCGAAGCAATACTGTACGACATTTCACGCATATATGTGTTGATTAAATTTTTCACGGAATCACACAAAACCAGCGTTGTATCTTTTTTGGTAACCAAAATGTTATATTTTTCTTTGAGAATACCCACTTTATTTTCATTTACAGATATATATATATATATATATACGTCTATGTAACGGTTTACAAAGGTACTCATAATCATGTAATACATTTTTTCTTCATTGAATGGCACCATTTTTTAATTATTGTGCTACAGCCTTTTTGGTGTTTAACACAATTATAATTATTAATTCAAATCAAATTTTTTGGAATAAAAAAACTATATTGAATTATATCTATAATTAGTAAATCAGATAAAAAATTTTAAAAATTTCAAAAATGCTTTTCGAAAAAATAATTTTGCACAGACAATTTTTTAAATTTAGGAAGTTTGCTATTTTTTAATAAATATTTCATATGGAGTTAAAAAAAATAGTTTATACTATATATTTGGAGTGCATCTTTCCTTACGCAAGTTTTGGACAAGTTGCAATAAATTGTACCTGTTTGGCAACATCCTCCAAATGGTGTTGAGGCAGTGAATAATTATTCAATTCAAATCGAATCGATTGAACCGAAAAGAAGATGAAGATCGCAATTCCTCGGATTGTGACACTTAAAGCGCGAAATGGCCGGCACCACGTGAGCAATACGATTTCATTTTCAATGCGTAGTTTTTTCAAAAGCTTGATACCGGAAGTGGTCATTTATTTCTCCATCTTGCAGTTTGTACCATGCAGCGGCTGAAAATTAAAACGGTCGGGTTTCAGACCACCCAAGTAGGGAGGAAAGATGGATTTAGTTTTACAAAATGAATTGTACGACTCTGTGAGCAAAAACTAAAAAGGACCATCTCAGCGTTGGGCCTTTGCAGTGTTTTCAATAAACACCTGAAGCGATTTTCATTTTATTATGGTTTTTATCTCGCTTCACGTGAGGGCCAACGTCTTGCAGGTGCAACTACTGAAAAGCGAAGAAAGACCAGACCGTCGGTATTGCAGTCCCATCCAAGAAATGAAGAATTGTAGTATAAACTCATATCAAAATGTTCATCTCTAAGTCAGTAATGTCCGTAAAAAGTTTAAAGAATTAGTTTACTCAAGTTGTTGTGCATACATCTAAAATAAAATAAAATAAATTGCAAGATTTTTCTTTTCTTTTTACTTATATCAGAAAGAGCGGCTGATGTAAAATCTATTTTTAAATTATAGAATTTAAGTTAATAGTTTATTATGTTTGATTTTGAAGTTATTTTTGATCGTAGATATTTTAAGGAACTAAGGTGGGTAACACCAGTATGATACTAGGTTAAAACCTTACTCCTTAATCTTTAAATACGCTTTTGTTTTATTTGAAATATATATTTTTTATGGTATTAGAACCAAAGAAAATTTTTATTTCCACTTAAATGTATCTGCTTCTGTATCTAGTTCCCCGTAGTGATAGGTTTTTTAGTCCTGGAATTTATAAAATGGGTTTTAGTTTATACCTTTGTAAAGATAAATAACTATAATTTTTCAATTGTACAAAAATTTATTGTCTTTACATCGCAAGTTCCTAATTGCATAAGTTATGTAGAAAGAAGTACAAAAATTTGCAGCAGATTCTTGTAAATGAACATTTTTATTGAAAACTAAATTAAAATGAAAATAAAGGCAGTAGCAAAAAGAAGATTGGGAGTTAAAAGGTACATAATTTTTTTTAAAAAACTATTAGGGTAATTGTTTGATTCACTCATAAATTGTGGATGATTCACTAATACAAAAATATGTAAGAGCAAAAATATAGCTGAAAATTTTCATCCATATTTATCTATATATTTATATGAAATATAAAATATAACGGTATTAAAAATAACATGCAAGCTTTAGTATGAAAATGTAATAAAAGACGAAAATACACAAAAAGATAATTTATCTCACTGATGGCTACAAATCGAATTTTTACCGAATTTGCACAAGAAGATAAAAGCGTGAAATATACAATGAAGCTAATTCTGGGTATGAAGCTTTGTGAAAAAAAGGGCCAAAATTATGGAATTTTTCTGAGTTGGAAATTATATTATAGATTTACATTTTAGATTCTTATTTAATCATGAAACCAAAAATCAACCTATATAAAAATCTGGAGCTACAGTAAAACAAAATACGGTTTTGTTTTTACTTTTCATTAAAAAGGCTTTGAATTTGTCTTTTCTGATTTCTTAAGCCATTATCTGCGTGAAAGATAAACTTTTTTTTTGTTACGTGAATAAGACCCAATTTTAAAAATTGATAAATCATAATATTGGAAGGGTTTTTAAATATTGTCTTTTTGTACTTGATTCCTAAAAATATTTTAATATAAAATATGCGTATTACATACATGCGATGATTGAAAACAATTTTCTATAACCTTTTATGCGCACATTTTAAATACATCAAATTTAGTTTCCATAAAAAAATGCTTTCGTATATGTCGAATATTTGAAAAAACATTGTTTTGAATTTTAATGAGAATAGATTTGTCCAAGGATAGTAGTAACAGTTTTAGGATAGTTTCTATACTAACATATGAAATTGAAAATTAGTAGGGAATTAATTTGATTTTCAAATTGGGAAGCTCCCTTTTATTATGGGTGCTACGATTTCCTTGATTTTATTCTGTTTTATCAGTTCTACGTCTTCCGGAGCACTTGTATACTTTTTCAGTAATGCTCATGTGAACATACTAAGAACGAAACTGAATTACATTTTCCAGTTTAACATAAACGGCGTTCTATAAATTAGATATACACATTGTATTCCTCAAATGTCAGTATAGTATTTATTCAAATTCCGTACAGTTTTATTTCATTTTAAAGATGAAATAATAAAGATACGCTCCTTTTAAATTTTGTGAATCGCCCACAAACATAATTCTAGCTTGTACTATGTCCTATTTGAATTTATAGAGTAGTTTTTCTATTCTCGATTAATTTAGTTGTATCTTGCAGGTTCTTCACAATTCTGTTAAATTGATTTTTCCCCTCTAACTTAAAGCGAAGGCTTGCTTTAGTTATGCCTATCACACACAATCTGAACCTATCAATCATTTTTAACCAAACAAAATTAACTATTTAATGCTTAGTCATTTTTATTTGAATTTGTGGATTCATATGAGTAATGGAGCTACTGAAGTTAGTTAAAAATAAAGCTATAAAAGTGTAGAAATTATATCAGATCTTAGAATTTTAACGAATATATCCAAGCAGGAGAGAGTAGCTCACACAAGGGGGGTTGTCCTAGGTGTCCCCATAGCTCTAGAGTTTTTTTGATTGATGATAATCCTATAAATATATAACGTAAAATTTAATTAAGTACTTGTAATTAACAATTTATCTTATTAATTAATGCTAATTTTTTATTCAATAACTTAGTTTTTATTGTTTTTTTTTGTTAACAAAATCAACAAAATCAGAAGAATCAATTGTTGTCTTGAGGTATAATACGAGTTGGGGGACTTTCAACTATGGACCCCCCCCCCTCCCCTTGAAAAAGTTTTGTGTGCGCTACTGTATCCAAGTGATCGTCATTTCAATTTGAAATAATAAAGCCTCTAAGAGAAGTTTTAATGAATATTATTTTAATATATTTTAATATTACTTTTATGTATTTAGTGTCTGTAGGATTACTAAGTATATTTTTATTTTCCTGTCTTAAAAAAACTCCAATACAGTATATACAAAGATGCACATGCACTATGTCTGCTAACATGCATTTTTATTTCTTAAGAATGGGGTTGATAAGATCTTTTCCCGCAAGAACTCTGAATAGGAACTAATGAGCTTAGTAGGTTGTCAATATTTGCAGACAATATTTGTGATAATACTTTGCGTCTTCTCCTTAAGAAAAAGATATAATGAAAAGAAAAATAAAAACATTCCATTTGTGTGTGTGTGTGTTCACGAAAATTCCTAATTACTGATTCTTTTCTTATGATCTTTTCCATTAAAGTTTATATACGGCATTTAGACAATATGTTTTTAAAATTTTTGTTGAAATAGAACATTCCTTAATAAGATAAATAAATAAATAAAATGATAATTTTCTTATTACATTTTAAGAACTGTTTACTTATGACACACGCAAAAAGGTAAAATTATAAAAAAATAACTTTTCAAATCCAAACGATTATTTTCATGAACTTAATACTCATAGTATTTATGTAATAAAACATTATTTAAATTCTAAATCTGGGATTATAATTTAATTTTCCTCCTTTTACTGATTCTAATACTTTCCATGAATCCTTTTAACTGTGTAAGGATACATTACTAAAAGGAATTGTCACATTAAGAATGTATTCGCCAAATTTTAAGAAATGTTTACATTCATAAATAGCTAAAAAAATTACATGTTTGTGCAAATATGTGGCCAGAAAATGCATATGACCAATTTATTTTATTGATACTTCGAAAGATTCTATAAATGCGCAAGTTTTCATTTTAATGCTCAAAAAGCTTATTTAATTTTATAAAGTAAAAGCATCTAGATGAAGGAAATTTTATCTTTTTATTTTAGAGGACCATAACACATGTATGGAGTCTTGTAAAATCTGTGTTCTTAACATTTAACTTACATAGAGTTTTACATTTTATAATATAAAAAACATTAAAATTTATACTTAACATTACAGAGATAGAAGGTAAAAGACTGAAGATATTTTAATCCAAGAAAGAAAGAAAGAAAGAAAAATGCATTTATTTAAACAGAAAATAAATACATAAAAATAACATTTCTAATATTCTTTATTTATTTTGCAACAATTATTAAATCTGGTTTTAAGAATGTATCAATTAAAAGTTAATTTATTTCTTGCGTAAGATAACCTTCCTTTCTTAAAAGAAAAGAAAATCCTTTTTTTTTTGCTTTTAATCTATCACTTTTTAAATTATTTTTGCGTGAAGTAAACATCGATTCACCACCCCAGATTGGTAACAGCCGTTTTTCTAGGTGATTGTATCATTTACTTTTTTAAGTAAGTGATGGCTCATAAATCATAGCATCAGTTCATCACTTCATAGTTATCACCTTTTTTTTACAGACGCGTTCCTTATTTCAATTTTCATTTCGAAGCATGTCATTCGAGTGGACCACACAAACGTTACCGCATTTACAGCCTCCCCGAGGGTTAATGAAAAATCGATTAACGACATCGATTAATTAAATTGAGAAATTGATTAATTTAACGCATTCAGCTCCGGAAGGCACATCAGAAATTAAACGGCCATTTTTCGGTGACAAATAATCAGAACGAAAGGATTGAAATTGGACAACCTTGAAATGAATTTGAGCCAAGCAAGGAGAAGACAATCAAATTACACTTTATTTTTCCCACTTGATCAGAAGCTGCCAGCAATTAATAATTTTTTCAATTACGAAAGATACGCGTTAATGGATGTATAGCAGAGGTTTCTGATACTCGGACAAAATTGCTTTTAAATATGATAAATATGACCTAAGCGAAAAGCATTCTCAACGCACTAATCATGTTCACAGTTGGAATCAATAATGTATTTAAATTTCTTTTCCTTGATATCTTTTTGCTGAGTGTTTAACCGGGTATGATATATTTCATAGACCTGCTGCTTTACAACGATCATTATTTTGAGTTTGACAGATTACATTTAACCGTTTAGCTGCTGGCGAAATAATTGCTTCTGTTTCCTTTTGTGTCCTAATGTCGATTAGAAATGTTCTTGAATTTTAAACTGCTGTTTAAATGTAGCGTGAAATTAAATATGCTTGTTTTTCAAGCTATTTGTGATGATGCTTTGTTGGTTATCTCATCTATGTGACGTTTCCTAACAAGAAATTTTGAATTTCAAATAGAATCTCGATTTCAAGGTGAATTTTGAAATCTCAAAGTAGCTTCAAGCGCTTAATTAGTTTTAAACCTTACAGGATTAAGGTTGCTAAAAGAAAATATTATTATATAGTTATTTTAGTTTGAAATAATAATTACATAAATAATTATATAATAAAAATCATAAAAAAAGAATACATAACAATGTGTAGTTTCAAATATACTTTATAATTACACAAAATTATACTATAAAACATGCTAAGAAACAATAATATATCATCACACGACACAGTACACGCAATAAGAAAAAGAATACAGCCTGCGAATGTTTTATCATTGACACCAATTATTGATTTGACGGAGTTTTCTTTGTTCTAAGCCAGAGGTTCCCAAACTTTTTGTCTCATTGACAATTTCCCATGTTTTTCGGTTTAGAGTAGACCCTTGCCTACCTAATAATGAATTTTTACAAAATTTATCAACTTAAATGGACAGATGGCATAGAGCTACTTTAAAAGATTTCGATTTCTGATTATGGATAAGTACAGGGTTTAAAACTTAAGAAACACATTCTAATGAAATAAAAATTTGATTAATACATAAAATAACTGAGCAACAAAAAATGCTTTTAATGGGAGGGATGAATCTTGTGCTTCAATAACAAATTTTCCCCATTTAGCATCAATCTTGTGAGGTTTAAACCTAAATCTCTTCGGTTAGTAGAGTCCAGTCTTTTGTTTTTGTTTTGTTTTGTTTTGGAAATTGGCAACCCCTTGCTGAAACTCCTTCTCACTAGGAAAAGCACTTAAAAACTTTCTCAGAATGTTCCATAATTCGAGATAAGTAACAGACATAACTTTATGAACCAAAAATTACTTGTAATTATTCCAAAATTCAGAGCCTCTCTCGTAGACCACCCATTTACACCTCATAAATCCCCCCAAATTATTTTCTCGCTGATGTGGACTCCTTTCAGGTTGTCATAGACCCCTAGGGGTCGATATAGACCGTTTTAAAAATCGCTGTTCGAAACGTTCTCGTTTATATGAATTGCGTTCGGTATACGAACTATTTTGGCATTCTGTATGAAAAATGTAGATATGGATATAATTGAATACGACAATCACCAATTTTAAAATAGGGAAAATTGTTTCTATTGATCGATAAAGGGTCAAGTCTGAACTACTCTTTAACTGACATGTGTGTTCGTACAAAACTGCTTTTACTTAAAATTTAAATTTTGAAAGATAATCTCACAGAAAGCCTTTAGGAAAGAGCAGTTAAATATGCTTTAAAAATTATTTAAAATTTTATAAGTAGGGAAATATATAGTGTATCCAGATAAAACAATTTTATAGAGATCGCACCCATTTAGCATTACGAATTTCTTCATTTTTTTTTATTCGTCTGATTTGTATATAATCATTTAATTTTTTTCTTCTTTTTTTAAACATAACACAACAACGGATGTATACCTTTTAATAAATGAAACCAACATAATCCGAGATTTCAATACAGATGTTGATTTGATCTAAAAAATCCACTTTAGATAAACGAAATTTTCATAACTAAAAATAAACAAAATGAGGATTAATCTTATTTAGAGGCTTTATATTACACACTAATTCTCAAAGTAGAAGAATACATTTATGGTGCCTGTGTAATCATTGTAAAGTAATAAAAAATTGAACTCACACAAATTGCAGGTTACAGTTAAACGTACTTTTAAGTTTATGCTATCTTTAGGTTTATAATCAAAGTATTCAAATAAACCTGTTTATTTTTGTGCAAATTGATAATACAGTTAAAAATAATTCCAAAAAGTTAAAAAGCGATACGATTAAAGATAAAAACAATTATCCTACAATGGTATATATACTTATAAGAAATTGTTTCAAATGTTTCCTTAATAAGAAAATAAAACATAGATTTTCGCACATTTCTTGTTAACACGTTATTGTGTTTTTCAATTCAATTTTAAACAACGGTAATTTTGAAAACGCATTCATATTTATTTTTAGAAGTACATCGTATGTTTCTGAATTAATTATTTTTCGAACCGCATTGCGACCACCAACGAAGAGATTTCACTTGAAATGTTAAAATAAAATCTGCATCATTTAAAAAAATTTTAATACTACTTTGAATGCTAAAATTTGATTTTTCATAATGTAATGAATAATATGTTATTATATTTATAATTAATTTTCTTTCTTTCTACAAAGAAAAGTCAACGGATATCTTACAAATAACGCTTACTATTTTTTCTTCCCAAATATAATACATTCATTCCTAAAAGTGTTTGTAAATCAAGAAATAAAAACAAATAAATGTTTAATTAAAAATGCTTGAAAAGGGGGTACATTTGTATAACATTTTTGCCACGGAAAATGTACTACAAACATATTTTTGGCAGCGAATAGATGGGCGAGTTTGATAAAAAAAATTATGAAATATGCTTACTTGCAGAAATTACATACGTTCATACGTGAGGGGAAAAAAACTTAGTTGCCTTATAACTATTGATTTTTCAGTTAAAATTGGTAATAGAAGCAGCGCTTTCTAGAATCGGATTCATTTATGATTTACTTTAAAGAAAACAATAGCCACTAAAAGAAAAAAAAAAGGAGGTAAAATACAATATTGTTTTCTGTTTCACGCATATCACTTTTAGTAACATATTTTTAGTAAGCCTAAGAACTTGAGTTATATTCAATAATATTTAAGTTGTTGAAAACCTAAGTAACATGGAGAATTAAATATACCTATACTAATAAAAAAGTATTCAGATTTATTTATATAGCCCATTATGGGTTTTAGGGACTATTTTAAACAAAATTCGTGTATGACAGCAAATTTAAAGGAGACATTCATAACTTTCCGCTCTTAAATTACTTTATATTACTCGTGGTAGAATTTACATACACATTGAAATTTTTGAAAATGTATTTTTTAAAGAACACTTTATATAATGATGATAATAATAATTCCCCTATCATATTTTAATCATTCTTTGTTAGATTTCATTGTATTCCTTGTAGTTTTTATCGATAACATTTTGCTAAAATTTTGATAATTTCTTACATTATGTGATTATAATTCATAAATTTAATTTAATTTTACAAAATAATGAATACTATCATTATGAGTTCATTGTAATGAATTATATGCAGCTATAATAGGCTATATGGAATTATTTCGTAACAGTATTGAAAAAGCATAAAATATGCTCTCCTGGTTAAATACGTATTTCAAAACTTCAGATTGATGTTTTCCAAATAAATTTACTAACTCTCGAGAAAAAGTTATAGATTGTTCAATTTATAAAACATAGTTTTCCATTTTCAGCATGGAAAAGAAAGAATTTATTAACACGCAATTCATAATAATTTAAAATAATATTGTTCATCGATACAAACTATCCATCTAAATAACAAACAACTGTTGAATTGATAAATTAAGCATGAAGAGTTTGCTTAATTTTTCCGCATTCTGCCCTTCTTTATAAATAAAAGTTCCATAGCATTTTCAGTGTATTTTTTAAAAAATGTTATTTAACACAAGATCAAAATTAAATCTTTATGATGTAAGATATTTTCACCCTGCATGAAAATTCAACATAACTATATCTATATACTATATCTATAACTATATCTATATACCTTCGGAGTAAAGTTGACAATATTAAAATTTATATCATTTTTTAGCTTATATAGCTATTTAGTTACATGTGAAATGTATAATTCTTGAAATGAATGTCACATTTATAATAAGTAAAATGAAGCATTATTAAATTTATCGTTATTTAAAATTTAATAATAAAAATGTGAAATTAAAAAGGGATGTATAATTCTAATATGTATTTATATAATAATTGTTATAAAAATAGATAAAAGATTTATTCAGTTAAAAGAAATTTCAATCTTGTCGTTCTTGTCATTAAAATTTAAGTTTTAATATATTTTTTTCATGCTTAAATTGTTATTTTAAAGATTTTTGAAATTGTATACTAGTTTTATATGTTTACATGTTTGAGATCAAGACAAAATAAATGGAAGTTTAAATTTTTGTATAAAAATGTTGATTGCTCACACTGTTTTAATTTTGTAAGTTTAACAATTCTATCAAGGATAAAATGAATTAATGTTTAGAGAAGAGTTTTGTTTCATAAA
Source organism: Trichonephila clavata (assembly GCA_019973975.1). Taxonomy (NCBI): domain Eukaryota; kingdom Metazoa; phylum Arthropoda; class Arachnida; order Araneae; family Nephilidae; genus Trichonephila; species Trichonephila clavata. Next base: position 74,281 of record BMAO01000492.1, read on the forward strand.
ATCTTCAAGGTTATATTTATTATGTTCTATGCTTACGTTTTGTTTTTAAAAGGTTGTATACTAACATGGCGACATTAATAAATTGCTCTTAACCATTGAATAAATTGAATTTTTTAAAAAATCTCTAATCTCACGTTGCTCAGAAATTTTACTCATCTTATGGGGTACTTTAATTATTGTATGGAACTGCGCATTCAATTATATAGAACTTGCATATTTTACACAGAACATTTCGCTTGAAAATTAAAAAAATTAAAAACAATAGTTTATAAGACATGATTTTTTTCTAGATTTATTACTTAAAAAAATTTTAAAAAATTTCTGCAAAAAAAAAAAAAAAGTCAAGAAAAATATGGATTCTTAAAAAAATATATTTGCAAGACCAATTAATTACGAATGCTCTTTTCTTGATTTTGATTTTCTTCTTCTACCAAATTACTGACCATTGATCTGTGTTAAAAATTAACGTGCTGTTAATGTTAGTATATAACCCAAAACATCGGAGATAACGAGACACTTTTGTGAAAACTCAGTTCTGTACTTAATTATTATTGATTTTAGCTAACATTAGTTAGATAACATTGATTTAACTATTATTTTGTAAGCAAATTAGCAATTTTTTCAAATTAACCATTTGTTCAAATTGAGAAAAGTTAAGTACAGAGAATTAAGAAATAAAATAAATATAAAATTCTGCATCACATTATCTAATGTAAAATCCAATGAAGCGACGATTTTTGTATTTTTCTCAACGATTTATTTGAAAGTTTTCTTTTGCTCTTGAAAACAACACTATTTCGATTACATTTCAAAAAAATAAATGTACTTAATCTCAAGTGGGCTATATTTTTGTGTTGAATCCTCGTCAGTATATTTTAAGGAAAATCTTTATTAAAATGGAAATGTGTTGACTTCTAAATTAAAACTGGGAGAGTTTTCGACATGTATTTTGAGAGAAATCTATAACTCTACTTTAAATTGAATATGTTATATTTACGTATGATTCATTTTCTGATGCAAGTAATCATTGCATACTAAAATGTATGAAAATTAATATTTGTTTTCCAATGTAAATCGTTTACTTTTATAAAAAATATAGTTTGTATAACATTTTATAAGATTAAGATTAAGATTTAAGTAATTCCATTCTTTGAGAGTAATTTTTAGCGGAAAGCATTTAAAGGAAAATAACTTAAAAAGGATTGTTTAATAATTAAATAAAATTTTTAACAAATTTAATTTTGTTTTCATTTATACGCGTAATTTAAAATAAAATAAACTGCGCGTTAACGATGAGAATATTAGAAGTTTTTTAAACGTTTAAAACTGAAAGAAGAAATTATCAAGAATTAAAACTTATTTTAAAAAAGAATAAATAATTAATCTAAAATTAAATAATAATAAATTGATTTTAATATAAATTTTAAGTTATTGTAGATAAATTAGTTAATACAGCAAGTAGGCTTATTTTTAGTAGTATAAATCCGAAAAGAAAATTTTTGTTCTATTTAATAGGAAAATAATTCCTTTTAGAATTTTTAGTCAAGACAAAAAAACTTCGACTTTTCCCTTATCATACTTCGAACAAAATTTCATGTGTAGTATTACTTTTTAAAGAGTTCGAAGTTTTCCTGCGTGAGGATCAACTTAACAACGCTGAGCATTACTTTTTCAAGAAAAATTCTTCATTTAAAATTACTCTCTAAATATGGTACAATACGAAAAAGAAAAAAACAAATCTCGTTTCTTGACATTTTATAACTTTTATTTAGCTGATGAGTATGAAAATGGTTCAATATTTGAAATGCTATTATAAATGCTAGTATTTTTTTATTTTCCGGTAAACAGAATTATATGTCTGAATTATGCAGCTGTTACACCATGTTACACCATAAGAATCACAGAAGCCATGAACATCTTAAAACTTTCATCAAACATTATGAAATGATTAATATTATCTTCTTCCGATCTTAATGATATAGAATTTTAAAAGTTTCCAAGCATAAAAGAGGAACTTTTTGAAATTAAAATATGCGCATCTTAATAAGAAAGAAAATTATGAAGTAGAATTACCATAATATTAAAAAAAAGCATATAATCATCACGATAATTCATATAATAGGTTATTTATAGTGAATAGGTATTTTTGCAATAATGTGGCAGTAAATATAAATCATTCTATTCACGCGAGTAATTGATGCCACGAAAACATTGCGTAAATGAGACCACGCAAATGGAATTACGGGAAGTTTTAAAATAAGAATGTTCCAGATTTGTGTATTTTTATCCTTTTGAAGGGGGGGGGTAGTTAACCATTGATGATATAAGCACTTACTGGTAAAAAATGCACATTTTGTGGTATTACTAATCATTTTATTTCCAAAGTTAAATTTTATTATTCCAAACTACTCTCACTTGAATCTCATGATTGTTAGTCGCTGATGCCGTAAAAATGAATTCACGTAAATGGAGACCACGTAAAGGAAAATATAACTACATTGAAATTCACAAATTATTGCTAAGCAAAAATGAAAAAAAAAAAAAAGATACAACATGAAGACAATAATGAGTGGAATATAAGAATAGAAAAAGTTGTCATTTAAGGGTTTGACTCCATAATAAATATCATAAATCGTAGGATATGATTATTTCACATTGGTAGAATGTATGAGATAAAAATCAGGCTGAGACTTGTTGCAACTCTTTAAAATTGAATAGTATAAAAGCTAGTAGCTGAACACTGATTTTACATAAAAATTATCCCATTTAATCAAATATTAAGCCATACTACAATACCGTAAAACTTAAATGAATATGCGTAGTGATAACCAACTTTGTAATAATTAAAGATATTTAATAAAAATATATAGAATTAAAATTCATGAAAGAATAGCAAAATAAAATACGGATTAAATCAAATTCGTGTACTTCTGTACCATCGTAAATGGAATTGGTAGAATTAAAAAAAAAAGAACAAAAATGAAATGTTTCCTTTAATGGAAAACCATTCTTTTTTAAATCCGCAGCAATATTTTTTACTATCTTTGTATTAAATTAGTTAAATATTTTCAAAGTGATGTGAACTTTATTTTATTCACTGTAATAACATTTTGAAGTTTCGTAGCTGAACTTTTTTTAATAAGGTATGTATTGAACAAGTTACTTAGTGTTTCAACTGAGTTTTTGAAATAATACTTGGGAAAAACACTAGTTGCTGTTAACAGCTATCTTGATATTACCCAGATGTACTTGCAAACTTTTTCCAAAGAGACTCTTCAGGATTATTGTCATAGAAGAGTGCAAGGTTTTCGTGTTATCCATAATAATTTGTGATAGTAAGCTTTATAAATAACGATGCACAAGTCGAGTCATGAAATAAAATTCTAATTCTATAAAATACTGTTTCAAAATAAATTTATCTTTACAGTTAAGCAAAAAGACTGACGAAGTAAACTGGATCTTAAAGTCTTTACACGACATTTAAATGAAGCTTTAGCTCTAATATCATTCTTATTCATAGATATTGCTCATATAATTTAGAGCTCTAATCAATAAAGTTATAAAAGCGAATACACGTAAATTAAAAAAGAAGAAAAAAACATATTGCATTCAAATATCCCCTAAATGTTATAAAGTTACTTAACCAAAGTTGTAAATCCGGAGTGGGCATTACGTCGATCGCGATCTACCGGTGGACCGCCGAGACATTTTGGGGTGACCGCCTAAAACGTTTACCAGTAAGTAATTATAAATTGAAAATTCAAGACTGGTACGTTGGTATCTAGTAGTACGGAAAATCCAAAACAGGTATTCAGTACGCTGATTAATCCTTCTACTGAAAACTAACTTTACATAAAAATGTTCCATTTTTTTATTGTATTTTGAATTGTTTCATAATAAATGTATCATTTGATATTATTATATTTGGCGCTATTATTATTAAGTTTGTATTTTGCGTTTTGCTTCAAGCGCGGTTTTAAAAGTTTTTTTTTAAAATTTTAGTTCTGTAGGTATAAGTACATATTCCGTACTCATTATTGAGTAAAAATAATAACATTTTTCTTACTTCATCACACCTACGACATTGGGCAATAGAATTTTTAAAGGGAAAGGGGCCGAGAGATGAAGGTCTACCCTTCTCGTATCATACCCCAATACGCAGCCAAACATATTTTTTTGATTTTGTCGATTGTTGGGAACAAAAAACAGAAAAAAATTACTGAATAAACAATGAATTTTAATAAATAAAAAAAGTAGTAATATCAAGTACTATATACATGCGACTATAATGAATCGGGGGAAAAAATGGAGGGTAATGAGGGATAGTCGTGACCCGTGGACCCCCCCCCCCCTCGTATATGCCACTGACACTGGGTGGACCGCAACTCCTTAAAAAATTAAAAGTAGCCCGCACCCTGGAAAAGTCTGCCCACCCCTGTTGTAAACCATGAAGTCCGTTGTAGATCATTTCCCGTGTTTCAAGAGAGTGAGTTTAATCTCTAAAGGAGCTAACAACTAGTAGTTTTTATTGTTAATATAAGTTTTTAATCATGAGGTAATTTTGCTTCAAATTTAATGATACATTAATGTTTCACAAAACATCTAACTTAATTTTTTAATATTGTCGCACTATGCATTTTCATACAGCATTTTCACGCATTAGCTACGCATTTTTCACGTACGACATATACTTGTCAAAGGATTCATTGAGCCTCTAAAAAGAAGCATTTAAAGTCTACTGTACTATTTGAAGGGCAGTGGATATCTGTGGAATGTATGTGGGATAATAATTCATAAAACATATAGAAGTTAAACTAATCAAAGTTGAACCAAATCTGTTAATATCGTTGCATTTACATTCTGTTTACAATGTTAAACATGGAGAACATCATATAAGTGACATTTACCTTAGTCTAACATTTACGAAGCGGTAAATCTCACTTTGCGTCAACTACAAAGTTTGTCCCCAATTCATGTGTAACGAACCATGTACAGTTAGGATAACGCTGCAGTGAATCGGTATACAATGTTATGTATCACACTTTGTTGAAGAAAAAGAAAACAATACAGAAACGTAACGGAGGGGGAAGGGATGTAAAGAATGAAAGTATAGTCTAATAGAAACTTGACAAATCATCTTTGCGTGTCTTATACTCGAATTAACCGGAACTTTATAGGAAAGGTATTAGGAACCTTGTTCGCACAATGTATCAAATTCGGGGTCAGATTTTCGAATGAATGGTGCTAAGGAACAGGAAGTAATATTTGAATCGCATCATCGAATGTTGAAAAGAATATTCTGCGATACAGGACACATTTATTTTTACGAATTTTATAATGGTCACTTGAGTGAAGAATTGGTGTCTCTTTTATGCTTTATTTCCACTCTATTTATTTTTTATTATATAAATTAATATGACTTTCCAAAGAAATGTGTGTGAAAAGTTTAATAAATTTAAGGAATGGAACTGAACATATTTCCAAAAATAATTATTAGGTTATTAAATAAAAGGTAAAATGCACAACTTTGATTATTTTCGTACCACGTAAATATAGTGTTATACAGAGTATTTTAAATTAGCAATAGTATTTTTACCAATATTCTTATACTTGTTAATTATAGCAATAAAAATATACTTATTATATTAATAAATTTTTAATTAATCGCTAAAATAAAATTGTAATAAAACAAAATTTATTTTTAAAGATAAAACAATGCTCTATTAACTATAAATGGTACAAAATAAGGTAAAATGTGAAAAAAAAGTTATTTTTAAAATGTTATGCATGCTGTGTTCTAAATATTGACATTTATTCATTAATAATAAGCTTATATATATGCTTTTAACGCAAAAAAAGGCATTCATATTACATTTCAACTTTCATTTATTTAAAGTTAAATTGCTTTCTTGTCACATCTTTTGCAGACATTTGATAAAATAGAATTTAAAAAAAATTCTAAAATTGCGATTTTTTTCCAAATTTAAACTAGATTCAATTTTAAAAGTTCGGCTAATTTCCTTTTTATAAGCATAGTATTGATGATTTTTGAAAATATTTTAAAATTCAATTTTTATTTAATTATATATACACACACAAAATGTTAACATACTAATACTAAAATTACTTGAAGTACATTTCTTTAAATATAGTAATTATTAAAAGGTTATTTATTTTTACATTATCAAAGGATTGCATTGTAAAATTATCAGCAATGCATAAAAATTAGTTTACGACAAAAAACTTTTAGTTTATATCAAAACATTTAACTTTAAAGAATAAATAAACATATTAAAACAATATGACACATGGAAATATTTTAAAAATCTCTCATTTGCAATGAGAGAATATATAAAAAAAAAGGAAATTATGTCCTTCTCTTTTTAAAAATTGCTAAAGCATACACTTCATTTGCTCTACATGCTTTGTTTCTTACTGTTTTTAAAATTAAATTTCAAAATGGCTATAGCTCTTACAGAAGAAAGATTTACTTAAGACATCATTACATAAGAATCAATATTATACTGATTTAGAAATGTTACTTCATACATTAACTTTTATATGGAAAATATTCTCATATTTCACTGAGAATCAGAAATTTGCTCAATTTCCTTTTGCAATAGATTGATTTCTAAGAAGTTATCAGTGGTCAACTTTCCAGTTTTATTTAATGTGATACCTAATTTAATTAAACCATATTATTATCCGATTCAACATAAAATCAGTTTTATGAAATTCTTTTATCAGATTTTATTAAATACAATCAGTATTAACCTCTTAACTGGTTTGCCCGTACGCCGTACGGACACTTATATTTTCTTCTTTCTGTCATTGATTTGCATATATTTGTTATTCTTATAGTAAGATTGTTGGTGCTAGTGTTTTTAAGAGATGCAGTTTGTCTATGACACTGAAATACTTCTCATCCGGGATTTTCCTTGAGGTGAAGGCTGGAATTTTTCACTGAAGGCAGGAATTTAGATTTTTAAAAATATTCGATAAAGAACAGGGATTGACAAGGCGTGCATTCTGTTGCTTGAGAAGAAATGAAAATGGAAATATCATCCTTAAAAGCCTATATTATATCTGTTCTAATTGCAATGCAAGACTTAGTATTGCACCATGTTTCAAATCGTATATATATATATATGTATGTACACCCCCACACACAAAGTCCTCAACCGTTTGAAAAAGAGGGTACGAAAATGAAATTTTTTTGTACGTGAGAAATTCTTTTAAGAATACTTGGAAAAAAAAAAAATTTAATGTACCATGCTTTTATCATGGACTAAAAAGAATAAAATTCCTCCTTTTCGTTTTTCCTCCTTTTTTTCTTCACATTTTCATGCATTGTCAATCACTTCTGAGCTGTGATCTGAATTTCAAGTCTCTAGTTCATCGAGAAGTTAGTTTAAAATCAATTACAAAATTCCACACGGACAGACTTACAAGAAAGCGAGTTAATAAAAACATGGTAAAAAGAAATGTTCTTCATAGCATTTAGGGCAAGCTTATTTTATGGAAAAACTTAGAAGTTTTTGTGTTCCACAATTATAAAATAAAAAATAGTGGGAAAACTTAAAGATTGAAAATTGAAGTAAAATTCTTCCATTTTCTCAATCTATTTAAGTATTACGTTTAGTTATATGCAATAAAAAAATGTGCCTTTCTTGGAACATTTTAGGCAAATAAATTGACCACTTATAAGGTTAATAGATACCTGCAGCAAAGCCATCCCATCATCTGAAGATATCATCATGATGGAAAAAAATATATTTTCTTTAATTTTTCTATTTAATCTGATTAAAATTACTTTAAAATCTAAACAATTAAGTTTAACTTCTTCTTTGCTTTTTAGGTTCCTTTCTGGAAGTCGGATATTAGGATTGTTGCGGACTGGCCGGAGTTAAGCCTCACCATTATTTATCAAGTCTTCCATTCAGTCCTTAAGCAGAAATACAGTTAAAATTTATTTACATGTGCAACATATTTGGCGAAATAAATTTCAGATGAGTATGAGAACCTCCATATTTGAACTTATATGAAGCCATCGTGTTCAAAAATGCTACACATTTCTTAAAGAATATTTTCTTCAGTACTCAAGACAAGGAAGATAAATAACAAGGACTCTATTTCATTATATTTGCTTTTTCCATCAATCAAGGTTTTAGAAAAATAATCTTGGATCTCTTATTATAACAAACATTTGAAAAAATTGAATTTCCAGTAGAACATTTTTAAACATGAATTTTGTTTTTGAAAACATAATACAAATGAGTTCTCTCTGTTTGCTGTGTTTATAAAATTTTAAAAAAAAACCGTATGATTATAGATGTTCCGTATTTTCTTTATTTTGAAATTTTATTTCAATTCATTTCAATATGCCAAGAACTTAAAGTGATCGAGAAAAAAATCTAATAGATTTAATCTGATCAGATCTTATCTTAACTCACACCTTTATTTATCTCCAACTTGGCGAATTATTATCCTCATATTGGATAGAAACCCAGCTCAGAAAAATGAGCTGGCACAATTTATTTTTCTCCTTTGGCAAAGATATGAGCTAAATTAAGATTTTATCATTTCGTCTTTACTCGTAATTATTATTCAATAAAGTTCGACTATTTAAGAAAATTTTAATGGTCGACTTTTGCAATTATTGTACTGTTTCGGTGTTACATTTTAACACTTAGAAGTTTCTGTAATCTTGAGAGATATATTTGCTCCATATTGTCAGTTTACAAATTAAGATAACTACAATTCATTCATTATTTTTCTGTAAATCCCAAACTAAATAGTTAAAGTACTCGTAATTAAGCAATCGCCTTGTGAATTTTTTCTTCATTTATGACAGTGAAATTTAAACATTTGAAATACTGCATATGCATATGCATTCATTGATATCATAACTATTTATATTTAACTTTATCGAATTAAATGCTCTCTTTCGAAATGGATTTGTGAATAAAAGGAGACGCATCTTGCAAAAAGTTAAGCAGATGTTTAGTTTCTAAATATCGATAATGGATTGATATTTTATCGATTATTGTTGCTTTTTATTCAAATTGAGTTACTGTAATTGAAGTATGAAAATAATATTCCTGTAGAAAAAAAAGTTGTAATGAATATATTTTTAAGTTTTATTTTGAATTTAAAATATATTATATTAAATAATTAAATAAATTTAAGTACATTTTTAAATAAATTAATTTATACGAGTTAATTCAATAAATTTTAAAAATCTACCTCAAAAAAGAGAGCAAAATCCAAAGGCAAATTTTGGTGATGCAATGGCCAGTTCTTTGTGTACATATGTTTCAAAAACTTGTTGTGTTTCAAAAGTTGCTTTTGTTTATTAATTGTTATCATTGCTTTGATTCAATATTAGTGTTGTGTGGGGTCAAACTGTTTTATATGCTTTATGTAAAAAATATGTTTGCTTATAAAAATAAATATTTAAATGATACTTTATAATCGTCATTTGTTTTGTTGGCCGTATTGTTCAAAAGAGCTTTGTGGTATTTACGTTATGTGGGAAATCTAAAATATACTAATATTTCTAAGCTGTCGCCGAGAAAAAAAATTCTTAACTGTATTTGATCGTATAAGTATCACGGAAAGAGTTATATTCAATGATAATACCATGTTTCACACATAAAAAAACTCAAATTTCCTTATTTGTATAACGCATTTTTAAAAAAGTTATTACTGGAGACAGAAAAAAATTACTGAAATATATTTAAATATTGTAAGAAAAAGGGCTTGTTGGGTTATTATTTTTTTTAAAAAAATCACTTTTGAGTTCAGTTATTTTAATTTATCATGAAGTAATGCAATGTAGGATAATTTTGAAATGCACAGAATTCTTATAAAATTATTCAACAACGTAATCGTAAATTGATAACGTAACAAAGAAAAGTTCATTCAAACTTCAATAAAAGGAGAATGTAAGTGATATTTCTTTTTTTTAATTGCCTTTTTATTTTCAAACAATTATAGTTATACTGCAATACTTTAAATTATTACTTATCGAAACCGTCTACGGCTTTTTTAAGTAACGATAACGCGTATATTTATTTATTGAAATGATAAGTATTGAAAAGTGAAATGGTTATATGTATCGGTTTTTGTTACAGTTTGATCCTGTACTACTTGATACGTGTTTGCAAAAATTTTCTTGTTCGTTGAGCTACATGCTTTGTGTTATTGTAAATAAAATGTTTTGTATTTTCTGAAAAAAAAATAAAATTTGTATAGAATCACAATCTTCTTTCTTTTTTTCAGTTTATTGTGTTTCATAATAAAAGAATAACGGGCACTTGCGTATTATACCTTCGACCAATATCGTCAAATCAAATGACGTCGCATATGACAACCAGTAGTGGAAACAGCCAGTATAACTTGTTAAAGCACAATATAATAATGATGACAGCATTTTAGGATATTTTTTTAATTGGCGACGTTCTTTGATTTATCGTAATTGGTTGACGGTGTAGTACGTTAGAACCGAATGTCTGTAGCTTTAATGTTAAGCTATCTGAAACCATTTATAAGTGAAGTGAAAGGAACTACAAATTCGTTACAGATTAACCACAAGTTGAAGAAAAAATGCAGAATCACAGGCTTTCTTTCTTTATTTTATTTTTTCTGGCGTATCTTATTGTAACGAAACGATTACATCACCCCATATTTGAGAATGCGGATAGAAATTCCGTTGATTTAATTTCCTAACCCCCGAATTTAAAATGACAGACAAAAGGGAACCTTAATGATTTATATTTACTTCATCTTTTATGCAAATAAGACGTGGTTAAATCTAATATTACAATTGTTTTAAAAATACGAAATAATTTTGTACCCTTTTCAAGATTAGAACGACATATTTGCATACAGAAAATAAAAAAAACTACTTAATTCTAGAAGATTACAACGTACTCATGAATAGATTATATTTTAAGTAACAAAATCGTAGGGAAAAGTTACATTATCTCATGAACTTTCCAAAATAATACTTAATTTTTTTTCTGTGATACAATTATAAGGCTTGAAAATAAAAATCAGAGTTACTTCATAAAAAAGCCTTTCGTACTGTTTTAATGAAAACGAAATGTGCTGACGAATCCAAAAACTATTGCACAATTGATGCGTAGTGGGTATTGTATTCCATTACCAATGAAATTGCTTTCTTAAAGTCAACCTCAAGAAGCGTCGGATATAAACTTACCAATTTTATGTTACTGCGGATTGGAGGACAACCAGTATTAAAGCAAGCTCCATGATAAACACCGCAGAAGTGTTTGTTCCTAATGAATATTCAATCACATTCAACAGTGGCTAACTAAAAAGGGACAACCCCTACCTGAGCTCTGCGGGGGTGCCTTCTGTGGAATTCATTTATCAGTTTATTGATTTTCAGAGGCATAAAAACAACTAGTTGGTAGGTTTTGCAAATCTTACTGCGAAGATTTTACGATTGTTTGAAGATACGCGACGAGTTGTAGTTCATTATTGGGGGATTTATGTTTTGGTGGGTGATTTTTAAGTGACAGAGATATTTTTCCCGGTATAAGATGTAGTGTATTGCTGAAAATGTGTTGCTATGGACTTTTTGTTGATATAAAAACATTTCATCAAGCTGTTTCAATTAAGATATCCGACTACTTGCGACAACTTTAAAAAAATGGAGATATGTGATTTTTTTATTGTTTTTAGATTTGTTCAGCACATTTTAAGAAAGATATGCTAAAGTTAAGAAGACAGAAAGAAATTATTATTGCTAAAATGGAAAAAAATGGGTAAAAATTGACAAAAAATAACATAAACGCGGCCCATTCTGTACTAAAAGTTTAGGAACAAATTTTCAATTTTTAAATTCTGATGTGTTGCTACGTTATTCATTTTTGAAATGATCTTCAGAATAAGAGATATTTTAATTTTTACAAAACCCAGAGCACTTTATCCTAGTTATTATATGAAACTGCTTAAAAAAACATTGATTATAGTCACATAAGGGACTGTAAATTTTGTAATAAAACAGTGGTTGATAAATCTGAAAGTTAAAACACTTTTATTGATATACAGAACATAAACAAAAAATTTCAGTTATTTATTTCAAAATTTTTTTAGCAATCGCTGTCCTCGCTTGAGCATTTTCAAAAAAACACATTTTGAGTAAAACGCGTTTTAATTTATGTGACATCTTGCTAAAAGAAAGGCATTTGCTTTTATTAAAATACTCGTGGTTTTTGTTCGAGTGAAAGAAAAATAATGAACTTGGTACTTTTATAAAGTTAATAAGATGGCCTATAAAATAAAATCATAAGAAAAAATTGGCAACTTTTGGCAAAATTCACAATTTTGAGGTAGTCGGATACTTTAATCACTGATACTTTAATCACAATTCTTTTTAACTTCTACTCTCATAGTCTTTTTTTATTACTTTTTAACGCTAGAAAGACTGAAATTTAGTATATACCTATATTGCCCAAAACAGTGAAAATGACTGCATTGTGAAGGAATAACTAATGTGTAAAAAATTAGTTTAAAAATTAATTATTAATATTTTTATATTATTTATAGTTATATAACAATTTATTAGTAGATATTAACAATACAAAAAATGTATTTCACGGTATCCGAACACGTTCAGAGTACTTTTTAACAAAATAGCATACTAAAACATTATAAATGCTCTTTAATGACTCAATACCAATAAATATTACTATTTAACTATCAAAATTTCAAATAAATTACCTGAATTTTACAAAAATCACAATTATAAGTGAAATTTTAGCAATATTTTTGAAAAACTTCAAAGCAGTTAGAGAAAAAAGTAATAAACATATGTTAGTAAAAGTATTACGAAAACAAATTAGATGCACATATCTAAAAAATGTACTAATATTTTATTTTTTTATTAAAATTTGAAAATTTTAGAGCTGATTGAGTAAACATTATAAGAAATGTTACACTTTTTATGAGACCATTATTTAAATAACAAACCATATCTCAAAAAGTATTCATACAATAAGAAAGATTTTAGTACACTCTCTAGAAAACATAAATATCAGGTTCAAAAAGTTTTATAGAAATACATTCGTAATATTTTGAGTTATCAGACTCGCCATGATAGATTTTGAGCAATTTAAATGTCCACTTCTAGTAGATCAAAAACCCACTTCCGGTTTTTCAAACTTTATAAAATTGATTGTAACGTGGCCTCTAGGTAGCGTAGAAACAAAACAAAGTATGTTTCGTAAAGTCAAAACATAGCTATATATAATAAAATAAAAAACAAAAATATATGTCTTGACTGAATTTGGTCATTTTCAACGCGTTCGGATACCTTAAAAAATATATATATTCTAAAAATTTCTGAGAAAATTTGTCTTTACATACATAATTGTTTTTCTAATTGAAATTAAAAAGCAGTCAAAATGACTTTCTTGGGTATATAATCTAGTGTTAACTAATATTTCATATCTCTCATTCTATTCTCTTAGTATGAAGAGTTTTATTTTATACAAGTCCCATAATTACTTACACTTTGTCTAGTTACGTAATTATTAAGTTTCCTTTAGAGCAGCAAAAATTGAGAAAATATATTTAATATGTTAAATCATTAAAATATTGGTAATAATTTGAAATAACTAATATGAGGAATATTGCCAAAAATAAAAATGGTTTAAAACTTTTAATTCACATTTTCTAAAATTTTATTGCAAATGCTTAGTGTCTGATATTCCGGAAATTATTGGAGAAGTTTTATAATCAAGATAATACGTTAATTTCCCTTTAGAAATGACTATCAAAAATTTTTTGAAGGAACATTCCCTCCACATTTAATTTGAAAATAAATAAATTTTAAAGAGATATTGCTTTTTGCCTCAATAAATATTAGTGGAAATAACGATGTAAGAGTAATCATCAATGAGAGAGAGAAATAAGCGCATAAAAAAAATTGACTGGTGGCAAATGTGTAGGAATATGAACAGTAAATTAGGGAGAACAAATATTTTCGGAAAAGGGATGTAATTACTGATATTTATGTTTTATCGATAGATATTGATTGTGTGCATGTACTCCTTCATAGAATAAAACGAGATTTAGGATAATTGCGAAGAAAGAAAAAGTACACTATACCAATTGTTCAATCTCTTTAAATCAAAACACCTAATAAATCGTTAAACTGTATACAAATATGTGAATCACATTATAAACCACAAATTGGCGTCGGATTTTGCAGAACTAATTTTACATTAATTTAAAAATAATGGTTTTTTCATTATATTTTATTATTTTTGAATTAAGGTTTTATAAAGTTAGAATTCGCGCATGGCTTTTCAATTTTATTTCCGTTTTTTTCTTTCTTTTTTAATAATCAGAAGTTATAATATTTGTGTTATAAAATGACTAGGATATATATGACGCTAGAATTTCTTGAGTAAAACTGTGGCGTTACTTTTCCTAAAATATTGATATAAATCAAACTATTTTCGTACCAAAATCTAAGCAAATTCAATAAGTAATGAAGAATGATTGAAAGTTTAACTTTTCATTCAAATGAAAAAATATTGCAAAATATCTTTTAAAAATGTCTCTTTTTTTTCTGCACAAAGTAACATATAAAAAAAAAGGAATTAAGCTGGACAGGAATAACAGCATGAAAACAAAATCACGTAAATCTTCACTCTGATTTTATATCTTTCTCACTTTTCTTACTATTCTCTTTTTTTAAGTCTGCAATGGGGCTGCACAGATTGGTATTTAACATTACACAGACCTAGTACATTCTCAGGGAGCTGGTATTACTTTTTAGTGTCACACCATGTAGGTCGAGTACCAATAGCCGCAATTTAATTTTGCCACCTAGTTTTCTCTCTAGCGGAAGACTCCTGAACTTTGCCGATGCGAAATTGTACCAGAAATTTAATTTTATCGAGAGCACCGAAGCCAAACAGGCACTCTAGGGATCTTTAACGTGTCGATTTTCTGCATCATGAAAATCCACCTCCTAGGGCCGGGGTCGAACCCGCAACCTTCGGCATAGAAAGCCAGTGCCAAACAATTAAGCCACCCAGCCAGCGCTGAAAACAAACATATAATTTTTAAAACCATTTATAATTTAAAACAACAGTACGCACTGTTTATCTATGCACAGAAAAACGTCTCATCTATTTTCTATGAATGACTGTCTCTCTTATATATATATATATATATATATATAATCACTATTTTTTTTCTACAACAAGGAAATTTAATCTGAAATAAAATACCGTTTGATCAACTACATCCATTTTTCCAAGCAAATAAAGGTTATGAAATATTTCACGCGGGATACGAGTCCCTAACATGAGAATCAACGGTAGAAGGACTCGTAAAGAAACTGAAACTCAACTTCCTAAAAAAATATCTTCTGATTTTACTTCTTTCACTTCACTTCCTTTCCGACTTTATTATTTCTTCCATCCTTCATGGGAAGCCGTGACATTTAACGCATTTTACTTCTTGGACAAGTGCGAACTTTGAACCCTGGTTTTCGGCAAATGTCTTGACGGATGCCCTAGGCTCTGCAACCCCAGGGGGTCTGGGGTCCCGGTAGCTGGCGAAACCACTACGGGGTTCTCTTTCCAGTTTTTCTTTTTTTTTTTTTTACTATCAATTCCTTTAGTCAGGGGAGGTAAACAAGAAACCAACGTAGTTCATCTCCATCTCGTTAAGTAGACTGATATTTTTTAGTAAAATTTTTTTTCTTTTTTCTGTTTCCTTCTCCTGTCTTGAATGAAACGGAGGAATATCGGTACCTATTATCTATCTCTGCTCCATGATCTCGAAGAAGACGAGATAATGGACCGTTACGAATGAATATATTTTTAATTTTTTGACGATGTTTGTCTGGTTTTGAGGGTAGTGAATCAGCGATTTGCAGGTGCAAGTTAATGAAGAATTATACTTATTTTTTGTTTGTTAGAAAGTAAACTTGTTCGCGTTAATGGAAAAAAGAATTCTTCAACACTTCTTAAAGCTGTTAGTGTGAATAGTGGGGCCCTTCTGACGGCAAGGATAATAGAATAGAGTAGTTTGTCATCTTCACATTTTACTTATAATTGTTCGGGATTTCAATTTATGAAAAATGGTTTTAAGGACCACTACGCATTATTGAAATGTTTTGCTATTAATCAATCAAAATAAAAGGACAAAACATAAATGAAGAAAAAAAAACTTTATTTGATACTTGAAAATAAGTTGAACCAAAAGCAATTAAACAATTAAATGAAAACAGTAGCTTAACAATTTATTGTGCATAGAACAACTCATAAACTCAACGAAATTAAACAGTATTGAAGCTATATTTGAATTAAAAATATAATCAAATACTGAACAAACATTTGAATCATGTGTTACATAAAAACCTTTTATTCCACCAAAAAAGAAAAAAATAACCACGAAATCAAGTATAAAAAATGAAATGTTTTGTTTTCGATTTCCTTTTAAAGTCGGGTTGCATATTTTCACAAAATATTAAATTAGATAAATCTAAAATTATATCAAATCCTATACTAGACAAAAAAAAAGCCATCAGAAAATGATAAAAGAATTTTACTAACCTGTTTACAATCGCAGTTTCTTTCACATATATTTCACGATTCACTATTTACTTACATTTTATATTGCTTCAGTCGTCTTACTTATTATAATTAAGGTATATTTTTATTTAAGGAACTTCTGATTTTTTTCTACAGCCATTTTAACACAATTTATATTTACGTGACTTTTTTATACAACAACTCCATTTACTCAAGATGGTTGCATATTCATAATCAATATTAATGTATACTAAATCTCTACACATCTAAATAAAGAAAGCAAAAATAGAAGTATAGCCAGACAGTATAGGTCAAAAATAAATTGGCGACAGTTGTAGTTTTTTGAGTTGTTTAGAAAAGAAGAAGAAAATGAACAGAACTCTTGTTTGAAAAAATCAAAATAATTTGGTTACAGAAATAGAAAAAATATAATTATTTATTTAAAAAAAAAATTTCTTAAAGAGATTTCCTTTTGCACAGAACCAAATGAAATTGAAATAATTCCAGTAATTAATATAATATAATTTTTATTTAAATATCTTATATTTATGTTATTATTTTCGTTTTTCAGAAATTTCCCAGAAAGTAAAAATAAATAAATAAAATTTAATAAAAGTAAATAAAATTCGTAAGAAGACTAGTTGCTAATTGAATATACAGAAGAAAAATCAAGTATCTACTACCACGAAATAAAATCTATATCCCCTTAGATTTAATGAGGAAAAGAACGATTTTTGTTCCATTAATACTACATATTAAAACAAGCAGACAAAAGACAGACAAGACACAAAAGTTAGACATAAAATAAGTTAGACACAAGTTCTAACTTATTCACTTTCTTTTCAAAAAAATAATGTGTGGCTTTTATAGGAATTTTTATAGGCAAGCAATATACGTACAAAGCGAAATAAGTTTAACGCGAAGACGCTTAAGGTGAAATATCGGATAACACGAAATAATGGAACGGTCCCTACAAACTACTATGCATTTTGTTTCTCTTCACACGAAAAGATTTCCCTTCCAGAAATGAAAAACTTCTGTATTATTGGAGTGCCCTACAGTATCATCAGAAGAATTCATTGCAGCAGATGATAATAATATGTATACTGCCCTAATCATGGCAGACAAAGACATTTTGGAGTTTGTTCAAAGCTCAAAAAATGCAATTGTTGCAGATTCCGGCGACGAAAATGAGAGGAATTATGCAACTCCTGTTTCCACATTATCCTAAATTAGGAACATCATGAAAAATATGCGCAGTTATTTAGACGCCCATTCACCATTGGTGAAATGAATAACAAAATAGACGACATCGAACAATTTGACGATTAAAAAGACAATGGAAAGAAAAATATCAGATTGTTTTCCAAAAACTCAATACCATGTTTTGTTTTTCAAAAACTTCAAACTTTTGTATTAAATTTCATTAAGTTCTTGTGAATGTTTTTGTTTCATTGATTTTTATTCAATACATGAATTTTTACATATCTATGTAAATAAAATTTTCTCTAAAATACTTAATTTCGTTGAATATATATTTTTTTACAATATCCTTTAACAAGAAAACCTTTTTACACGAAAAAATATTTCAGTCCCCTTAGTTTAATGTTAAGCGATTTTCACTGCACTTCATAGAATTTCTGAAGAAAAATTAACATTTGTTTTACTTTTTAATGTTTTCTGCTTTATATTCAAATATTCATCCGTTCCAAACATTTAATGAAAAAAGAAGGGGGAAAAACACATTGCTTTGAACTTTTTCTTTTTTAAAAAAAATCTATCACAAAGAGATGAAGGGGAAAAAAATTTCTAGGTCAAATCTAACATAACGTCCCTCAAAGAAGCTAACTGGCACAACGCCGAATAACCCTTCCAACTTGGCATACAGCAGCGCAAAATGCATCTCCTGCCAGCTCTCAAATAAATTATTAAAACGCGAGACCACAGCCGCAACTGATCGATATATTGATCATTACTTCATACTGTGTACGAAAAAGAAAAAGAAAGAAAGAAAAAAATGCTTTCTAAAAACGTACTTTTATACATAAATATTTCTCTTTCTTCAAAAGTCTTTTAATATGAGAGAGAAAAAGGAGAAAAAAAATAAATCGTAATTTTTTTTCGTCGCCAACTCAAGAGATAAATAGTGACAGGTAGGATCCAAGCTTCACTCTGTTACTATGGCAACTGTGAAATGTCTCCTCCTCCGCTTCTAGTCGAATCTATCTGAAAAGATAGAAAATTAAAAAAGTTTTTTTTTGTCTTTTATTTCTTTGTGTGTTCGTTATTATTATTATTATATACATTTTTCGATCATCATGGGTTTTTCTCGCATTCGCATTTACGTGATTAAATTCGTATCTGTTCCGTCAGGTGTCGCTCCAGTGATATTAGAAAAGTTGTGGAAGGCAAAAAAGCGATTTTATCTATTTTTCACTGATAAAAGTAAAACATTTTCTGGAAGCGGAGATCACTATCTAGAAAGGAAACTGTTTATATATATGTGGGGTTAGAATTATTATTAAATGAACGTTTCCATTTTTTATTCTCTTGTCATTCTTTTTACTTATGACAATGAATTTAATTACCTTTTAAAATAAGGTTTCAATATTTATTATTAATTATAACTGAAAATGCAGTTTATATAAATTGCCTCTGACTAATAAAATTTCATTCAACGAATATTTTAATAAAACATAATTGAGTAATTTAAAAAAATATTAAAAAAACTAACAGAATTTTGATTTTTTTGTTCGTTAGTTATATGTAATTTCGAATGTAAAAATTAAGTAGCAAATGCTCGCAAAACTTTGACTTAAACAAATATTCAGAATAACATGTTAAAAACAGTTGCTTTATTTACAATTATTTTTCAATAAATTGCTGAAAAGATTTTGAAAACGCATGCAAAGTTCGAAAAGGACACAATAAAAAGCTACATTATTATAATTTTTAGTTAAAAATTCATTTTAAAAGATAACAATTTTTGTTGTAATTTTTGAAAAAGAAACCTGATTCTTCTTTCAAGCTCTCAACAAAAATAAAAGATTACTTCAGTTGAACCACCTTAATAATTGAAAAAAAAATGTATTTAAGATATTTTACAATTAATGAAATTTTAACACTATCTTCCTTTATTCCAAAAAGATTTTGGAATTGCAGGCTGCTTAACATTTTATAAATATCAGCTTTTTAATAATCTTTTTTCTTACGTAAATTAAATAAGGAACATAAATAATGAAAAAATAATAGATCTATTCATAACACGTAGCAGTAAGCGAAAATATTATAGTACATAGCATAATTTAAATACTCGCATAAGTTCTTATTTAATGGTATTTTCCAGAATTTTTTTCCCTTTTAGTCTCACATAACTGGAGTTCTAATGCTTCTAGAGAGAAAGAAAAAAATAGTTTAACGATAAAAGACATATACAGGAATAAGGCTCAATCCAACAACAAGGAAATTCTTCAGACAAGGCTAAAAATAGCATTGAGACATTTTCACCATACAAAATCCTACAACAGAACTCTAAGCTATTTACTTATTTTCGAAAGGACAATTGAATTTTACTGTAAGTTTTATTTAAAATCCTTACTTTTAAAGCTATACTGTAAGCCAAATCCTTAATTACGGATTCAGTTATTTGAAAATCACATAAACATTAAGCAATGAAACAATTGAAATCGGTGTCAGAATTAGGCGTGCATGATTATTTGTTAAAAATGCATACTTTTTCTAGATTTTCTTGGGGCAATTTTTAGAAGTTTGATTGTAGTTGAATGTTCATTTAATAAGTATTTTCAGAACTTAGTAATAAGTTACAAAAATTTATTTCAAAATTTCAAAAAGACTAGGAATGACTTCCTTTTCTGCTTGCTTGCTATGTAGCGTTTTCCTACAACGATTATCACTTCCACACAGTAGTTTTTACACGCTATGTACTTTGTACACCACAAAAACTTTTCTCAAAGCAATGATAGTTAAAAATATAACTCTTAAGACTTCTTAGACTTCTGTGTGTTAATAAACTTCATTTTTACTTGACTCATCTTAATAGTGGGTTTTGCCTCGAATTTATCTTAATTTTCAATTACCATTTTTTTCAAATGCTACTTTACACAGCCAAAACAAAAATTAAATCAGAACAAATTTTTATGAATAACAGCAAATTTTTTTGTATTTATTTCCGGAAACAGATTATTATAATTATTTTTCAGATTTAATAATAGATTTTTTAAAAATAAGAACGGTGTTGGTTTAATTTTTATAGAAAAACAGTTTTTATGTATATAAACTGTCATTTAAGAATTTTGCACTCAGAAAGCATTTTGAGGAATTATAATTTTATAAAGTACATTTTACGAAATGTTTATATTGATTTTCCGATCTGTTACTAATGAAACTATATTTATTTTCATGTTCAAACACGGATTTGAAAACAGAAAGTAAAGAGAAGTTAATATCTATTATTGATATGTGTTACAAATGTAATGGTTTATGTATTGATTATTATTAACTTTATATTATTGAATTTAATGATGTAATTCAAGAATTCTTCTGTATTGGGTGAGAAAAAGTAAATGAATCAATTATTATAAATATTCAGGAATTACTTATTAAGAGTAGAAATTGTAAAATTACAAACCATTTAAAAAATATGTGAGGACAAGCTAAGGTAAACTTTTAATAATTTTATTTTTACAATACAGTATAGCTTTCTCCTTAAGAATAAATTCTCAAAGTTACTCATCTTTTTCTAGTAATTTTTATAAAATCCTTAATAAATATTTTTTTTTATTCATGCTACAAAAAAAAGCTGTAATATGAGTACTAACTATTGCTAAAAGTAAGAGTTTACAGTTATCACAAAAGTAGCTGTAAATTCCTTTAAGAAAAAAAAATATTTCTCCTTAAAATGTGACATGGTTAACCTTAAACGTAATTGTTTGTATATAACCGTAAAAATATAGTATGTGTGGAATATCCACACAAGAACCGCTCTGTTTGGAACACATGAAATGACGTCTGAAGAACCGTGTTCACCCCAGGAGGTTGAGATGTGAGAAAAAAAGAACCAATCAGACACCTGCTGGAATGAAATGGTGACCCTCAGAGAACCCCCATGATACAGGATACAGTGGATATCTATACCCTGTCTTAAGTGCCAGAAAAGCATTGTAATGGCTGTTGTTATTGGCTGAAAATATGCCACTACTTTAAGCAGGAAAGTTCATATTTTCGACGTCTCGTGTGCCAGAGAGTAACAGTGTGAGTTACTTGCTTAAAAAAATAAGTTGGATGAATAATTTTTCTCAATGAAACTTTTTGAAGCACCTTGTGAATGTCTAAGCATTTCATATTACGTAAAACTATTAATATATAGTACGTAGTAGAGATTAAGCATCGGGGCCTTAAGCTGATGTAATAAAATGAGAAACGTGTGTTATTGTTTCTGGCTAATAGCATGAGCATAGCACACACAAAAAAAAAGAGAAATTTGAATACCTTCTTCATGGTCAATAGTATAATTACAATGGAGAAACCTTGCATATAATCGATTTTAATGGAGGAACTGTGGGTAAAAGATAAATATAAATCGGGATCGCAAACATATATGGAACGACTAACAACTACTAATGGTGCCAAATTCGCCGAAAAATACTTCAAATGTATGTTGCTGTTGCTAGTCAATCCAGGAAGAACTCTTGGATGAGAAATGCATGGTTTAGGAATATTTAGCCCTCTATTCCGGATATATGTCCCACATAAACAACCATTAAAAATTCCATAAAATGGACAAAAATACATCATCATTGTAATGTTAAGCAATAGAAAGGGCAATATGATCTGATGAACACAAATTTTGCTTTTATTCCACGGCAGTCGTTCTAGAGCAGCGTTTCTCAAACTGTGGGGCGCGCCCCCTAGGGGGCACGATATTACAACGAGGGGGACCCGAGCATATTAAAAAGTCGAAAACAAAAGATTATTTTTAAAAAAATATTAATTTACTGAAAGTAAACAAAGTACAAAAAGTAAAATACTCATTTACACTGATATATTACACTTATAAATGCATCAGTACTGCACAATGTATTTTATAATTAATTTAACACACAATATACTAAGTTGAGAATAAGTTAATAATTACCAGTGACCTCATGGGCTTGTCACATATAAAATCATGCACAAAAATTAACACTTATCTGGATAAGTACGGTTTATATCTAAACCTTTAACTGTCGATTAAAAGTGTCGTGTGGTAGTTAGGGGGGGGGGGTGCCAGCTCAGGTGTCATCCTCGTCACTCATCGTGTCATCCTATGTGATGTTTGAGGAGAGGGGGGGGGTAGGAATAAATAAGTAAGGCCTTCGCAAACACAGTAAAAGTCATTTTGTTGCATTATAAGGCCTTCAGAATGATTTCATGGATAGCAGTGCACAGAAAAGATCTTACTTCGGAAAGGACAATTAATGCTTTGGCTTAGTGAAACGTTTATATACGCCGGTGGCACTTAAGAGGTTAAAGTCGTACTGTAGTTTTAGAGTCAAAGTACAGTATTATTGAATTCAATACATTGTTATTGTATGGGGGGGGGGCGCTGAAAATTGTGATTGAATATTGGATCGCTAATGTTGAAAGTTTGAGAAGCACACTGTCCTAGAGTCATGAAGAGAGCTGGTGAAATTTCCAAGCCTGAACGTGTCCAAAGAACTGTACAAAAAGGAGGAGAAGGAAATATTGTGATTTGAGAGTCGATTTTCATTGTGCTGGAACTGGATCTTTAACTACGATGTCTAATCGCATGAAAGGAGTGAACTATTTGGCATAGTTTGGAAAGAAGAAACTGTCATACCTTCTACTTTCAAAAAACGAAAATTGAAATTTGCTGTTTCAGGATAGTAATTGTCCCCGTTCTTCCCCAGTGGTTTGGGATTCTCAAAGTGTTTTTGATTTAGTCTCTTGACTTAGATTGAGCATAAGAGCTTTGAGGCTCGCCATTTATCTTATTTATATTTGCATTTGTAAGATAATAACTGTACTGTTCATCGAGCGAAAATTGTCCGAAATTGGTTCGATAAATATGAAATTATTGCACCATATCTCACAAGGCTTCAATTCTAATATAGTTGATAAAATCTGAGACATGCCAGAACGTGGTATGAAAAGGTAGTAACCAAATTTATTGGATTCGGCTCTATTGAGTGACTGATTAGTCATGGAGTAAATTAAACTCGATACGGGTATAATCTAAAATCATATTTATAGCGAGTCTATGAGAAGCTATCATTAAAGCAAGAGTAATATGAGAGATATAGATAAATAAGGAAAAAGTATACCGGTATTTTTTCAGGAGAGGTGTATTTGAATATTAAGAATATTACATGCGATTTCTATTTATGTAACTTAGTGAAAGCATCCTCTTATGAAATTTAGTTCTAAGATCAACACCTCACAACGAACAACAACAACAAAAAAAGAACGTGGAACACATTTCTTGCATGATAAATATTGTATTGTTATTATCTCATCCACTCGAAAAATAACATTAAATTTTTATGGATCTTTTTCAATACCTTTGATCATATATGATTTTCTGAAATAAATATTTATATGTTCCAATATCGTTTCATGCCAGCATGTGAAAAGTTTTATGATAAAAAGTCTTTTTAATAACTTATCATAAAACTTTATAACGTATATAATAATAGAGTAATATGGACACAAATTTAAAAGCCAAATTCTACTAGTCTTTTAAATAATTAAACTTATAGAAACGTCGAATTTTAATTAATTATTTAGAATTTTTGTATGCACGCATGTGCAGAAAGAGACAGGATACACACAAAACATATTTATATTAAATAATAGAGAGGAAAGAGGTAGAAGGAAAATAGTGCTTAATTAGTGCTAAAAAATGAAATAATTCCAACATCTGGCAACGCATTTGTTTTATAACGCAAAAGAATCAAACACTAAATCTTGAGCTTTTATCTATTCGCTCTTACATAAAAGCTTCCCGAAGCATATTTTGTTTTTTCATCATCTTAATGCTACCAGCAATAGGAGCAAACGGTTTAGGTCAGTACCTCCCACATCTCGATAGCCATCAAGCAAAGCCGAATTTATTACCTAATTTGCCGGCCATACATGTCCTAATCGCGCGAATTGCACTGCCGAGATGAAAAATGCTCTTCCAACCAGCACAACAGTGCGAGGAAAATAGAAAAACATATCGACTCTAATCGGGCTGTCATTAGAGTGGCTCATTGATGTATGTTCTGTTTGATTTGATCGACGTATCGAACCCGCCATCTTCGACAAACAGCAAATAACATAACGAGATTGCCTATTAAGAAAAGCTTTTTGGAAATGTTTGTTTCCTCATAGACTAATCGTTAGGAAGATTTGTTTTTGACGACTGTGGAGAAAAAGCAAATTTCCATTAGATTTCACGGAGTAGGAGGCATTACTTAGGAGGTCGGATAAGTAAATATTCGGTTTGTTTTTTGCGTCGATAATGTTCCATGAAGAAGTTAGATTGCCTCACGTCTTATATAAAGTATGTTTAAATTTGCATTTTAAATGATATTGAAAAAAAATATGATTAAATCCATTTCTTTTTATTAACGCATATTAAAAGAAAAAGTTTCAAAAAGTAAAACAGTATTTAATATGAAATTTCCTGGTTGAAGAATAAGTTGTATATATTTGGCTTATAGGGATACAAGGATCGTGTAATTCCCTGATTTCGAATTTCTTGAGGTTAAAGTGTAGGTTAAATTGTAGTACGTGATATACAAATGGCTTAATTATTGAATTATGAGAAAAGTTAGAAAATGGTAAGAAATAATATGGTACTTACACAAAGATTAAACTTTGTTGAAATTATTTTGATATATTGTATTGTATTTCTTAATCAGAATTAAAACTAGATATGTTGATGAACATTTGAAAGTGGTTCACTTGCATATAAAATTGTTGAAATCAGTAATGGAATGAAAGAAATTACGGATTAAATATATGATACAATATTTATTTTTAATAAATGACTGCATTCATATTATAAATTAAAAACTGGGCATTTCTCAGGGATATTCTAATTGCATATTATATCATATAAATTCATATGTTTTGATAAGTACAATAAAAATATCTGGAAAGGAAGCGATTATTTTTCTAATATTTTAATTGTTAGAGCTCAAAGAAATGCTGCGAATCAAAAGTCAAATTTTAAATGAGCATTATTTCCATTTATTCAATTCCAGGATCTCAAGGGACTAGTAAATACTAAAACAACAAGCTTCACATCATAAACTATTTAAAGATTTTCTTTGACAACTTTCCTCCTTCTAAATAAATCACAGGAACACAATCAAAAACGAAAGGAGTGATCTACCCCCAAGTCTTTGTTTTGTGGAAATTCCGTGATTTGCGCCACGACTTGCGGCGGATTAACTTGGGGAGGTGTCCGAGCTGGCAAGACTTATGGTGCCGTCTCTCTAAATGTGGCGCCGCGCAGTTAAACGTTTTAATTAGATTTCAGCTTTTCCTAATGACCACCTGCGGTCATTAATTAAGAAACGAGTACCCAAAGGGGGGGAGGTCACGTGACTAGAGCGTGCCGCGCGGTGATGGATGATCGTCAGATTAAGGTTCTTAAGCAGGGGATTTAGTGAGAGAGAAGTTTTCAAAAAATTAAATACTTTTGTCATTTGCGAGGCAATTAAGAAAGTAAATTTGGTGCTCTGGAGCTTATGGTATTGCTTTTTGCGAAACTCTTAAAAGTATGTGATCAAATTATGAAGACTACGGGGTATTTTTCAACTTTTTTACTCTGACGGGAATTGTAAATGCGTGATAAAACCGTTGTAAATATTAATGGTATAATGAGCGTCTGGTTTTCTGTCTGTGGAAATTATTGATTTTTAGTTCTTAGAAGGAATATAAGGAAGTTAACTCTTACATAAGAAATAAGTAGAGAGAAAGAACATGCAGAAAACTAAGTAATTGAGTTTGCAGTAGGCAACACGCATCACTATTAATAAAATTTCATATATCCTTTTACACGTAACTAATAGTTTTCAACGATCAAAAACTTAAAAATTTACTTATTAAGTTCCGAATGGAGGCTTCTATTTTTTGCGTGAAACCATTAATGTCTATTTAAAATATGATTTTGAATATACCATACATCAGCGTTTCTGAAACTGCGGGGCGTTTCTGATAACTCTACGAGGGGGGCGCGAGCATATTAAAAAGTCGAAAACTAAAGATTATTTTTAAAAAAAATTACAAATTTTTATTGAAATCAACAAACAAAATACATTCTGACATAATAAAAAAATAAAAGATACGTTTACACTGATATAATGCACTTATAAATGTATCAGTACTACACAACGTATTTTATAATTAATTTTTAGCAATATTAAGTTAAAAGAACAAGTTTAATAATTACCAGTGACCCCATGATCCTGTCATATACAAAATTATTTTCAAAAATTGACACTTATCTTGAAAATTTGTACGGTGTATAATTAATCCTCGCTCAATCAATCAATTATCTCCTCGATGCCACCGTTTTCCAAGTAGGTGTGCGTATGTGATGTATTGGAGGGAGGGAAGAAAAAGAATAAATAAGCAACTCCTATGAAATAAGTAAATCCTTCGAAAATACTGTGAAGTCCCTTTAATTGAATTCCATTGCTTTCGGAATAATTTTAAGAATAGCAGTGCACAAAAAAGATCGAACTTCGGAAAGACGTATATATACGCCCAGGGGAAGTAACACTTTGGCTGAGCGTGACGTTTATATACGCCCTTAAGAGGTTTAAGTTGTATAATAGCTTTAGCATCAAGGTATAGTATTATTGAATTCGATACATTGTTATTGTATGGAGGGGGGCGCGATGAAAATTATGATTGTAGATTGGGTCGCAAATATTGAAAGTTTGAGAAGCACTGCCATACATAAGATATTTGTAATCCATTTACAACAATACATGTTTCTCTCGTAATTTTTTTAATTAAAAAATTTTACATTCATTTTTCATTAAAAAATTCAACATCTTACAAATGAAGCAAATCTATATGTAATGTTGAACGAATTGCTTAATAGAGATCTTGCACATGCAAAAATTTTAAATCCATTGAAAAGCCAGATATGAGGACCTGGAAAAATCTGTAACTATTATTTCATTGAATCGAATTCCAACAATTACATTCCTGATAAATATTGTTTAATCGAATATATTTGACAAAAGTTAATGAAATGATTTTAGGAAAAGTCATGCACATTAAAAGAAAGGTCATATTTATGATCAAGAATTAATTTTCGATACCATTCAAGTAAGATACAGTGCACTTGTTGTCTCAAAGCTTAACTTATTATTGCTTAATATATTTTCAATCTGATACGGTAAATTATTTATCCCCCCCCCCCCAAGTTTAAGAAATAGCGCATTTTTCAACTTTCTACATCAGTGGAAATAAAACTTTTAGCTAAGAATGATCCTTTGGAAAAGGACTGTTTTCTTTTAACATTCTTTTGCTTCATGCCTCATAAATAAAGTTTCAAAACTGGGATTCCCCGATTTTTGCTACATGTACTTACATAAAGTAATACACGAACTGCATTAAAATGCATTTGCTATTTAATACGGCTTTCTCAAAAAAGGAGAAGAAAATATTTTTGATTTCGAAACCATATAGAAGGATACAATCAATACACTCCAATATTTTTTAGAGTGAAATAATTAAGAAGCCCAGTGGCTGAGTGAAAGTGTATCGCGCTTCCACACCACAGGTCCGGGGCTCAAATCCCGGGCTGGTCAAGGTCGACTCAGCCTTTCATCCCTTCAGTGGGCCGAAAGAGTACCAAGCTTGCTTGGGAACTAAACACTGGTGGTTTCACGCCTAACCAACCCCCTGACCGGAACATCTGCTCATGCACCTCAGTGCCCAAGGTCATAAAAACTAAGATGGGCACAGTAAGCCTTGGCCCTCGTGGCCTGTTGCGCCACTGAGTTTAGTTTAAAAAGAATTGAAAGTTTTTTTGGCGCAATTTACGACCGCAGAAACCCAAAACCTAGTGCTATTCCGCGGTGTTGATTATTCATTTTTACCTAATTTATTCAACTGCAGTAGCTGATTGGACATGCTCACGAGTTCGTTTCCAGTTCTGATCATTCATTGGTTCTAGCCCTGGGACAGTTTAAGACCCGTCACACAGAGAGGCTGATGCACGTTAAATTTATCCAAGCTCATTTTCATGTTGACATGATCTTGAACTTTGACGGAATAGAGAGATAGTTCAGGTGTCTTCCCTCCCCCACAAAGGCTTAAAATTACAATGTTCATCGCCAATAATCTTTGAAATGCTCTGAAGTTAATAAGACAACAATCAATTGGACAAATTCCTCAACAAAAATTGTTGTTGAGGTACAGAAAATGGGGCTCCAGCTCACAGATGTCGTCCTTGCCACTTGACGGTGGTTCCAAACTATGTGATCATTCGCCAATATTCGTGTGGCTTTTAAATGCGATATTAATGAATAAGAAACCCAGTGGCTGAGTGGTAGTGTATCGCGCTTCCCCGCCACAGTTCCGGGGTTCAAATCCTGGGCTGGGCAAGATCGACTCAGCCTTTCAGCCTTTCATCCTTTCAGTGGGTCGATAAATACCAAGCTTGCTTGGGAACTGAACACTTGGTATTTCACATCCGACTTACCACTTGACCGAAACGTCTGCACATGCACCCCAGTGCCTAAGGTCACGTAAACTGAGATAGGCACAGTAAGTAGTCCTTGATCCTCATGGGCTGTTGTACCACTGAGTTCAGTTAAGTTTTTAATAAATAATCCATAATCTTTGTGATAACGGACGGTTTCTGCTCAACTCTGAACCCTCTTGTCTACCTATAAACCCGGCTAGATGTGTGGGAGAAACTGAATGATACACAGACATGATTTCAATTTAACCAATTTATTAATTCCAAATATCAATCAGGCACAATACAATTCAAATTAAGGTAGATGATATATAGTAGAGTGCGGAAGTGAGATTCTATAACACGGGGATACTACTACAGACCCTCAACTGAATCTAAGATAGCTTAAATACGCTCAAATATAGCTACGTTGCACACTAATAAGCTAACTTCTACTTAATAAAGCTCACAATACCTGTACTTTTTATACATCGGATCCTACACTGGAAACTTTCAGGTGATCTCTTCGGCTTGATCAATGTCGTTGGGTCCACGCTCTGTAATCTTTTTCCTGGACAACTCCAAGACTTCTAACTAATTCCACTCTCTTTCAATCTTCAACTAACAACTAACTCGTAGACTTTTTGCTAACTCCTACTTGCCAACTTGTGCAACTCCAACGTGTCAACCCACGAACTCGCGAAAACAGAATTTATATAATATACTTCATTTACATAATCACGTTTCCTTACTCGATGAAAGTAGGTTGAAATAAATATTTTCCTTAAAAAGTCATGAAGGGATTAGTAGAACCACGTATAGATCCGTCACATCTTTACCTGCTTTCTAAACGAATTTCATTCATTTTGCTAGTAATCGTGAAATCTATGGTTGGAATTATAAGTTCAATAACCCAAATAGAACTTTTTCAAATCTTAGTATTGAATCAAGCTTTTCATTTGATTATTCATAAGTTCTATTTCTGTTTCTTTTGTAGTTTTAGTTTAATATTGCCTTTAAATCAAAAGTGGCTTTTCACTTTTAAAATTTAAGTTCTCTAGCTATAAGTGTTTCTCCTTTCTTTTTCCTGGCAACATTTAAAATTCACGAATATAACATTTTCAAACACTTTATTAAAAATCAAAATCCAAATCACTTTAAAGCGTTATGGAGTTTAATAATAAACGGAGAAAAAAAGTGTGAAGAAGCCATGGAAAAAGTGTTGCGGCTTTCTCTTCTTGATTAATTGAGGTTAGTGTGATCGGAAGCGATTAGAGAGGGAGGTTCTTCAATAGAGACTCCAACCGAGAAGAAGTCGTTAGTTTTCTTTTTTTTCTTTTTCTTATTCTCTACTTTTATTTCCAACTATGCTTCAGAGGATCACGCATACCCCTTAAGCACCGTTAATACCAAAAAAATAAAATTAAAGAAAAAAAATTATCCTTTTTTTAATTTTATCTTTGCAAATGAAGAAAATATAGTAGAGATTTTCTTCGGCTATTAATCATTGGAGGGAATGAAAAATGTATAATAGGATTATCAGTTAAATGGTGGAATTCTTGCATTTTTTCCTCTTGCTTCTTTTGTGAAAGTGATATTTAGTTTTTTAATCGTTTTTCTATTAGTTTCTGACGATTGTTAAGTTTTGTGACCAAGGTTAATGATTTATCTGGATGGTTTTCTTTATTATTAAAGGTCATTTGTCATGTAAATTTCGAGTCTTATTGCATTTATCATCAGGCATGAAGGGTTAATTTGGTCTATATTAATTATTGATGCGTCACACGAATTTTGTATCAATTAATTAACAGAGATCCTTAAAATGGAAATAATAGTATTTCACACAACTCTTATACATTAATGTTATAAAAAATTTTGGTCTTACTTTTACTATGAAATTTGATTATTTCAATTACCAACGAAAAGTTTTGTGTTACATATCTGTATTTTTCATCTTTCTTAATTCAGAAATTGTCATGGAACTTTAGATTCACAAAGATTAATTTAAAAAAAATATTTAATTTTAGTACCTATTACTGGAGAAGAATTTTTGAAAAGATTCTTCCATTCATTTTAGATTCAGTGTATTTTTATAAATAGTTTATTGTTACATAAACTCTGGCTCAAATGCTGTATGATACAATTTCAATCAGCCTGAATATACAATAGATTGTATAAATAAACAGATTAATGAAAATAAATAACAAATAATAAAATAATAAATAGAAAATAAATAAAAATGAATAAATAGTAAATAAATAATAATAAATAAATAGTAAATAAACAATAAATAAACAAATAGTAAAAAAGTAATAAATAAACGAATAGGTAATAAAAATGAAGAACTCATTATTTCTATACTGAAAGCCTTAAAGATATACAATTGAAATAAATACATGTGATTTGTATTGTTTATTTACTAAAACTAATTAAAGATATTTTTTTTTTTTTGGACAATGAGTCAGAATCATAGTTTTTTTTGAAAAATTCAGCAAAGGGTTATCGATACATTTATTTCTGTGAGTTCTTTTACCTAATAAATCTTCCGAGGCATATGTTAGAAAGGTTTTTAGAGTTCAAGTCCACAGATTTAAGAAATTAGTTTTTACTCTATTACCTACATAAAAGAGAAAAAAAAATCAATTTGATATTTGATTTCCACAATAAAGTGGACAGATAGATTGTAACAGATCGATTGTTATTATTAAACGGATTTTTAAGCATTTATTTTTGTAATTGATTAAAAACATTATCTTTGTTAATTTATAATTATAAGGTGATTTATACTTGTAAGGTTATTAATATCTCTCTCTCTCTCTCTCTGTGTGTAAGATGCTTAAGTGTTTAAGTGTTTAAGCTGATTAATAAAAATCTTACACAGTTCTTTGAGATAGATTTATCAAAAACTTTTTAATTATTACAAAAAGTTTAAAAAATTTTTAAAAAAAGAACAAGAGTTTTTAAGAATTAGCGCATTTAACTTTGAAGCATAAAATTTTAAAAATAAGTTGTATTCATGATGTAAATAACAGAAATTGTGCTAAAATTTAATTAATAATTTTACGCATTTTATAGTTATTAAAATGAATAATAATGAAATGCTACAAACTTTGCGAAACCTTTAATGCTATTCAGAAAAGTAATATTCTTGTTAAGGTTATAGATGGCGCTGTTTCAACAGCAGCGTACTGTAAGTGTATCCCCAGGAATGTGGGAGTTGTGTGTATGACGAGAGAGAGAATTTGAGTAGAGTTTTTGTGAGGTTTGTTATAGGGTGTGTGTGTGTGTGAGAGAGAGAGAGAGAGAGAGAAATTAGTAACGTATTAGGTGTGAGATGTACGAGTAGTTAGTAATGAATAAGGTGTGAGCAGTTACAAGTTGTAAATAATGTTGTTATTTGTTATTTAGAGAGTGGTAGTTAATTGTAGTTAGTAGCTTTGCCAGTACAATTCTAATACAGTAGAGCGTCGTTTATCCGAATCAATTAAAACCGGACACCGTTCGGATATGCGATTGTTCGGATAACCGAAAACCGAATGCGATCCACGCAGTATATGATATTGGACACTATACAAAAAAAAAACTCTATACACACTATACTCCATAGCTGTCTCTAACGCAGCAAACGCGTCAGCATTTGATGAACCTTTAATACTTTCGTTGTTGTTGTCCTCGTTTTCATCCGTTTCATCGTCAACAGGGTCGGATTCTTCTTGCACGGAAGTCACAATCTCGTCATCATTTAGCATTTGAAATCCACAGTCATCTGCATCGCATGCCATCCAGGTTTCTACAACAACAAAACTCAACAAAAGAGCACGTATACACATCCTTACCTGGAAACAAACTGACCTAATATTCCGCACAGATGTTTACCAAATCCCACAGCTGAAATTCCTCATCACTTTTGGCCTCACACGAAACAACTGTTGAGCATACGTATTAGGACTTTGATTTGGATATTTGACGCTCCAGATAATAAACGTTCGGATAAACGACGTTCTACTGTATTACGTTTTTGGCGTGCCAAATTTGCTTGTGTTACTTTAATGTGTCAGATTTTGATCTACGAATTTCTAAAAGAATTTTAAAAATAAAATAAAAAAATTCTCCCTCCACACCTTTTATGATAAATTTTATGTTACTTTTGAAAAATTGAATTACTAGAGAAATGATATTATAAAGGTTAATATTTTATGAATAGAGCCGAAGGAATTTCTATTATGAAAGTTGTTAATGAATGAAGGAAAAAGGGGAGAAAAAAAAGATGTTTTTCCCACTTTATACACGTGGCTGTATATATATATAGAGAGAGAGGAAGTTTTATATAAACGTGTAAGATACTTTTAAATAAGGCGTTATACGTCATATTTTGATAGATAAGACTGTTTTCTAATCTCGTTTTACGATGAAGAATAAAAAAGCCGCAAATTAATTTCTCCTCGCGTTTAATT
Organism: Trichonephila clavata; assembly: GCA_019973975.1. Lineage (NCBI taxonomy): Eukaryota > Metazoa > Arthropoda > Arachnida > Araneae > Nephilidae > Trichonephila > Trichonephila clavata. The sequence goes on from BMAO01000492.1 coordinate 108,036, forward strand.
GAAGCTATCAGTCTTATAGCTATTATCGTATTAATTTGTAAGGTCTACAGCAATCAGGGTACATTTTTCATAACAAAAACAATTCTTGGAGGCACGTGAGGTCACTGTATGATGTATATATAATGGAATTATCAAAGAAAGAGTTCGTGTAAAAAGAAAACAAAAGATTCATTTTGATTAAGATAGCAGGAACTTTCACAAAAGCAAATTTATTTTTTTGATTATGATTGATTCGATATTGCTTTGATGTTTATATTAAAGGGAACGTGCAGGTATTTTGTTTTATTTATTTTGCTGATCTAAATCTATCACAACAATTTTTGTTTCAAATAATTTATTATACACTTTTTGAACCTAAAGTTATTGCATTATTTTCTTGTTTTCATTCTACACTGCTGGCCACCGTAAATGCAACACCCTGAAGGAAGCACGCAAATAACATAAAATTTACAATATGCATTAGTGGAGGTGAGATATGCAAATGATTAGAATTTCAGCGCAGACACACATCATGCACGCCTGTGGCGCCACCTCAAAGTGCTATTTAAGGCTTGGAGATTTCGACGATTTCATGTTCGGCAATTGTATTTTCTTGTGGTTTTTTTAAAAAAACGATCAGTTATATCTCGTAGAAAACAGCGTGCAGGGCAGTGACAGATCGCTCAGTCACATCACGAACCATAGCACAGCACATTGAGTCTGTAACGCATCATTCAGTGTCTGCGCGTACCATTCGACGCCGTTTACATCAGAGTGGTCTGTCCGCAATGCGTCCATTGCTTGGTCTACCCTTGACGCAGAATCACAGACGTCTCCGCCGCCAATGGTGCGATGAAAGAAGGATGTGGGTGGCAGAATGGAATGAAGTTGTCTTTACTGACGAGTCACGCATCTGTCTGCAACACCACGATGGTCAGATACGAGTCTGGAGACACCGTGGGGAGAGGAGGCTGAACAGCTGCGTTATGCACCGCCACACTGATCCTGCACCGGGTATTATGGTATGGGACACAGTATTGGATATCACTCTCGCACTCCTCTAGTACGCATTGCCGGAACTTTAAACAGCCAGCGCTACATCTCCGAGGTGTTGGAGCCAGTTGTCCTTCCTTACCTTCAGGGCTTGGCCACAACCATATTTTAACTGTATAATGCGCGACCACACGTGGCACGCATTGTCCAAAGGTTCTTCGTCAATCACCAGATTGAATTGCTTCCCTGGCTGGCTCACTCTCCGGATCTTTTGCCGATGGAAAACATGTGGTCCATGGTTGCTCAACGATTGACCCAGATTACACCCCCAACTATCACACCAGATCAACTTTGGCAACGTGTGGAAGCTGCTTGGTCTGCTGTACCCCAAGAACACATCCAAAGTCTCTTTGAATCAATGTCGATGCGTGTTGCAGCGGTGATCTCCAACAATAGCGGCTACTCTGGCTACTGATTCCTGCAGGAACCACACTTCACAGAAGTCTATAAATTTAATCATTTGATACTTGGTCAACATGTTATCTAAAAAATAAATTTTGTTGTGCTGTCTCTTGTCTTTCTTGGTGTTGCATTTACGGTGGCCAGCAGTGTATTTTGAGTATTTTTGAGTTTCAAGATTCTAATTATGAATTTTTATGTCTAATGGTTATGTAAATTTTTTTTTTTACAATTTTCATAAGGAAATAATAGTTTTGTCAAGGATAAGTCTTCAGAAATAAATTTAAGGATTTAGAAATTAAAATGTTTTTAAAACTGGCAGTTTCATGAAGTATAGAAATATAACGAACTGGAGAATGTTTAATACATAGCTTCGAAAATTGTTTCCGGATTATCCATAAAAATCCTTTTCAATACTTTTCAAAAAAATAAACAAGACTAATAAGCAAAAAATTTCTTTTATCCTAGTGAACATTTAAAAAAATAGTTATATGCTGATTTTTTCTTGACACGTTACAAGTTCTTTTTAAATAATGTATGTTAATTAGATCCTAATATAAATTAAATTACGAGATTTATTTGAGGAACATTTTATAGTTTAAACGCGTAGTTTGAGTATAACAAAATTTTGTACAAATGAACATTTGAATATTATTCTTACTGTTTTGTTCTGAGGAATATTGCTTAATTTTCAGGAATATATACCGAAATTAATTTTAAACCTGATATGAAGCATTAAACAAACATTATTAGATAATTTATTTTTTACATAATGTTAGTAATATTTCAGTATAGCTATAAAATAGAATAAAATTCAAAATTTAAACAAAATTTTTTAAAAAATTGAAATTTTTTACCAAGAATCGTAGAACATTTTTTTAAATAAAAAAAAGTTTTTATAATACATATATTACATACGCAATAACAAATAGAAATTCTGTTGTACATTTTTAATATATTTTTATTTAAATATCCTTACTTAATTTATCTTTATTTAATTCATAATATACAAATAGACATACTGAATAATTAAAACGATTTACTTTACATCACTTTTCCAATACGTAATTAAATGTTGATATAGTTTTGTAGTGAGAAAATATGATTCTTATTCCTAACTCGAAAATATTGGAAAAACATTTTCGAAAATAAATAATTCTTTTGTTATAATTTTAGTTATAGTTTACATTCTAATTTAATATTATTTTTAGTTTATTTCTCGTTGCATATTTTCATATTTTTGCTTGTAATGTTATGATTTCTCTCTAAATTTGAAAAAAAAAATCATTGTACAATATTTATCTTTGTTATTGTTGTTGTGCAGAAAGTTCAAGTTTATAAAATACCAGTTTTGCTTCATATTTCACAAATGGTATGGATTATTAATAATTCTAAATTTATAATCGTGTAACTACAAAAGAACGAACAAAGGATGTCACTTTAAAATATTTTAATAATTTTTTGTACTTCACCTAAAATAAAAGCAAAACATAAAATATAAAATTAAAAAGTACCTTTGAATAATGTAGATCTTATTTTAAATTAATATGTATATTGTTAATGACACGGCCTTTAGCTTTTAATTATAGAACACATTATGAACTGATTTTTCTTAAGAGATTCGAAAATTAACTTCGTCTATTATCTACAGAAATTTCTAATATAATTTATTGCGGTATTTTTTACAAAACAATAAGAAAGCAATATAAGTCCTTTCAAAAAGTTGCACGTTTTTTAAATGAAACATTTTAATGATCTCAAAATACTGCTAAATGGCCTGTTATTACTTCTTAATAAAATGACCATGTCTAGCTAGAATTAAATTAGTAGGACATAATATATTTAAATGATTCAAATTTACATAACTATTTTTTTCAGGAGGAAATGTTTACAAAGGATTTGCAATACAAATCCTTGACAAGAATTTAAATAATCATCCCATGTGTTATACACGTATATAGAAACCTCCCTCTAATCTTATTTGAAACACAAATGAATGAAAGAAAGGATAAGAAAAAGTGTAAAATAACATGCAAAAAAAAAGGGACTCATCTCCATTTCAATACGATCACGAAAAAAGAATTAAATTCCAACCATCATTTTAAAATTCCACCTCCCTTAATTTAGCACCTTCTTCTTCGTAATTATAACAAAGAATACCTCTAATGAAATCAAAATACTCTCTTATCATTAGATTTCCTTTCGGCGTTTAAAACGGACAATAAATTCTTCCCTTCGCTTTCGTGTCGTTAATCGCTTAATTGCTGCTAATATCTTTCTAAGAATCTACTTTTATTATGATTGCCTCTCATTATGAGAAGTCTCTAAATGAAAAATGGAGGATATACGTCTTCCCCAGTGAAAACATTAGAGGAAAAAGGCAGGAAAGAAAAGTTCAAAAAATAGATGATCCCCATTGGACAACGTGAAAAAGATGAATAGAAAAATTCCGCGTAACTTATTCCCAGGTATCCTTCCAGCCCATAATACTGATGATTAGGATTTTTAATTATCGCTCCATTATTCAGACTTAATGCGTCATCGTTCCGTTTCAGAGTTGAAAAGATAATATTGCTAGATAAAGGGTTTCCCCCTTAGAATGATGGGTTTGCACTAATTGCGGTAAGCAGTCCAGAAGTATTGGTTAAGCAGAAAGGAATTTGGAGCAAGTGGGAGAAAATTTGAGTAGTGTTCTACGCTGTGGAGATGTTGAATATTATACACGAGACCAATGAATAGTATTAACATATTTAATGATGTTAAAAAGATATTCATAAAATAATTAAGGAAAATAAAGTTTTATAATATAAGGTTATTTCTTCTCTTATATATTTATTTATTTATTCTAGCCCTTGTGATCCAAAGACCTACAAGAATTTCAACCTTTAATTCCTTAAAGCGTTTTACTAATATGGTCTTTAAGTATTATTTTAAAACGGAAGCTACGGAGATGTCGAAAAACAAGAACTGGATACGATAGAACGTCATTTATCCGAATCAATTGGGACCGGACACCGTTTGGATACGTGATTGTTCGGATAACCGAAAACCGAATGTGATCCAAGCAGTATATGAAACCGGACACTATACAAATATTGAAAATCATCACATGCGGGAACCGTGCTTGAAGAAAAAGCAAAATAGGTGCAAAATGTCGCAATTTTACCTTTATTGTGAAAACTAATCACTTATTTTCCGCTGTACCATTGTAAACCTTCGTTTTTCCACTGCAAGATCTCTGATTCCCTTCAGCAGCAGTGGTTGAGTAAGACAGCACTTTAATTGTTGTTTGCACTACTCCATATAGCTGTCTCTATAGCAGTAAACGCGTCAACATTTGATAGACCCTTGCTTTCATCGTCGACAGGGCCGGATTCTTCTTGCATGAAAGCCACAATCTCGTCATAATTTAGCATTTGAAATTCAGTCTTCTTCATTGTACGTCATCCAAGTTTCTACATCAACAAAACTCAACAAAAGAGCACGTATAACTCTCTCACTTGGAAAAAAAACGACCTAATATTCTGCACAGATGTTTACCATATCACACAATTGAAATTCTCCAAATATACCTCACCTTGGGTTTTCCCGTCACTTTTGGCCTCACGCGAAACAACTGTTGAGCATTGCACTGTTCGAAACCGTACTCTGTGTGATTCTAGTCAGCTTATGACCGCTGAACATTTGGATGTATGCTCTGCACTAAAGTCTTAATTCTACTGTCGAAAAATATTGGAGAGAAGGGCAGTAAGGGCATAGATGGTGCTAGTGTGTGGTATTTGTAAAATAAATAATTTTTTTATTCTATTGAAGACAGATAAAATAATTCCCGTAAATCACAAGTATTACACGGGGCTTACAGAAGTAAGTGAAACAAATAAAATAGGAAAAATAAAATAAAAGATATATAACAAAACAAAAAAGTTTCAAAACAAACTAAATATTAAAAAAAGCCAATTATGTTGCAAAATTAAACAATTCAGTAACAAAACCAAAAAAATGAAGTTATAAAATCGGAGCAATAAATATTTACACAGTTAAATCAATGAAGTTAAAAAATAAAATGAGTGAAGATTTACTCGAAACAAGCTGAAAAAAAATTAGTTGGCCAGTTGATTTAAAGAGCATGCAGTTTAACCTTCACAATTTTTTCTTTCTTTAATTTTGAACAAAAAAGTATAAGATATTTAACACTTCCCCACATTAAAATCACAGTCACAAAGTTTGGAAGGGCACAGGTTAAATCGGTTGAGGTACATTTTAAAATCACCATGACCAATAAGGAATTGGGTGATATTTGTAAAAAGTGAAGACAATCTTTGAGAAATGATCGGATAAAATTTCTTTGTCAGAAAAAAGAGTGAGCTGACTGTGTGTGTGTGTACTAAGTATTCCAAAGATATACATTTTTTTCAGTTCTTTTTTTGTGAAAAAATGTTAAAATATAAACTCATAAGTCAATCTCTTGCTTGGTTGTGGACTTACGTTAGCCAAGAAATCAACCCTATCATTTCCAAAAATATACAAGGGAATTTTATCTTTTTTATTTGAATTCAGAATAAATAAATTTCTTTTTCGTTCCTAAGTATTTCCATTCTTTTTCTACAATAGACTAAAAAAATTCACAATAGGATTGATTCTGTAATTTATATAGCAAATTGAGATAAGAATTTTTGCTAGAAAGTATTTGTTGTCTCGGTCTCAGAATAATTTATCGATTTAGATTATTTTCTATATTTCAGTTAAAATTTCCTTCAGTTTTGTAATAACATTTTAATACTTGAAATAAAGAAAACGAAAATACATTTCATTATTTAAAAATTATTTGATAGTGAAGGAAAAGTAAGAACGGTATTAAAAATTTAACAAATGTGATTATCTTCTACTTGCGTTCCTAAATAATACAACTCAACAATAATAATGTAAAATTACCTTTTAAGACATTAAAAAATCGTTTCTCTATGGATTTTGACAAAATAAAAATACATGTATGCTTAATATTTGAGGTTTTATTTGAGATCTGTTTTCTTAAAGCTGTATATTTGGTGCAATATTTTTAGATATGTTAAACCATATTTTTTAAATACAGAATTTTAAAATGAAATATATTTTTAAAGAATATCAAACATCTTCAAAGGTATTTTAAATTTTTGTAGCAAATCAAAAGAAAAGGAAGGGGAAAAAAATACAAAGCTCAACCATTTAATTGGTTACTTTTAAACGAATAATTCAAAATTCATAAGAAATTAATTGGAGGATAAAATTGTAAAATGGATCAGTTCCTTTTTAATGCGTGTTTTAACTGTCTGTCATTTAAAATAAGAAAGCAAAATTATCATTTAAAGACAATTATTAAAAATGTAAACTTGGTAAGAGTTAGAAACAAATAAATTATTTTATTATAAGCCAAAAAAAAAAAAAATCACCGTTTCTTTGGTATTTAGTTTAACATATGTCAACAAAAAAAAAAAGGTATTTAAATAATTATAGGCATTTTTGCGTAACCCAGAATGAAAATTTATCAGAAAATGCCAATGAACTATGCAATGTATAACTTATAATAGCCGCATTTTTTTGAATCAAACGCATTGTTTATTTATATTTTTGATTGTTTAAGCTTACTTTTGAGGGTGAAATTCAATATGCAATATTACTACATGAAAGTAATTTTTTACATCTTTTCAAGAGACATTTTCCAGGTGCTTGACGCTCAACAAATTCTAGCGTTATGCGTTTACTGATATTAGAAACATAGCAAAGAAGGAAATGTGTAAATAAATTTAGAAAATAAAAATAAGAAATCTGGAAAATCAAAAAAAATTAATAATTTAATCTAAGCTAACCGTGACCGAATAACTAGAAATGTGGTGCTTTTGTGCGTATAGAAATTTGGTGACAGATTAATATCAGAAGACAAATCCTAGTGTATGTACGGCAGGTGGAAAGACACCTTAATTAAGGTAATAGTGCCAATACCGCTGCCCTAGATACTTACCTCTCGGACATCTTTCCAAATGGAAAACTATCTTCATTAGTAGGAGCATCAATCGTTGAAAAGTTTAATGAAGGCAGTGGAAATACATTTAATAGGAGTGTTGAGAACTGTGCTCTTAGAGATAGCTTTCATTCGAAAGAGATTGAGCAAATTTGACTTGAGTCTGTGATATTCCACGTGTGGTGCTTTAGATATTGTATTAAAGCTGAGAGAGAAAAGATTTTGTTTGTAAGTTTTGTTTGTGTGTGTGTTTTAATTAATTTTTTTCAAAGAAATTATTTGATAGAAGTTTGCTTTTGTGGTTTTTATTTTTAAATAAAGTAACTTAAAGTGTAATCAATTCGTATAAATGTAAAATATGAAATATAGTGTTATATTTTTAAGAGTGCCTTTTAATAACACACGCAGGGATGTCTTAAGACTTCTAAAGGCCCTGGGCCCTTACACAAATGTAGGCCCCACCTATGACTCTTATAAGTAGACCGTGCATAGCATATGTTGTCAAATGAACAAACAATAACCCGAAACAAACAAATGTGCATGACTTACAATCACACAAACTAGCTCGACCAACTGCCAACTTTTGACTGAATGAGTAATGATGGTGTATGGTGGTAAGTATAGGCTTATACATGGATAACGCTCGTCACATGTAGCTAGTTGACATATTATCTGAAATTCCCAGTTTCTCGGAGAATACAGCCGGAAATAACATTTGACTTGTGAAATTATTCGAATCATGACCTTATTAAGGTTAAAACGAGAACAAGACGAGGCCCCCATTGTGGCCGAGGCCCTGGGCCCGGGCCCAGTTGGCCCATGCCTTAAGATGTCCCGGAACACACATACACAAAGACTTTTTGCAATACTTAAAAAATATAATATTTTATTCTTGCTTATGAAAAACAATTCCATAAAAATGTTATTGTTCTTATACAAATTATAATGTCTGAAACGAAATTTCTCAACAATTCATTATAAATTTATTAAAAGTGTTTTAAAATATACATCGTATTCCTTTCACCCCTTTTTTGTGGGTAGGAAAATATTTTACAACGGTATTTGAAACTTAATGTAATGTGGCCTAAAACCCTTTAACTATTAGTTATCAAAAAATGCTATTATATATTTGAAGATTTTTTTAAAAATTTTCCTAATAGGTCTGATACTTTTAAGGTATAACTTTTATGATATTTAATTAATGAAATGGTACTTTTATCATAAAATGTTATGTGTTTGTTTTCTTGAATCAATTTGAAGAAATATAAAGTCAATTGAATTATAACGAAAAAGTTACTTTATGAAGTTTGTTGAAAATCGCGCATATTTTTTTCCCTTTCATGTATGCACAAACCAAACTACACTCGATGCATATTGAATGAGATTGAATGTGGATAACTTGTTAAACCTCAAAACCCAAAATGACCTCGATTAGACTCGATACCTATGGGTGACATCCTCCCTTTTTGAAGGTGAATAGTTTTCAAAACAAATCTTATTTTTCCTTTTTTTCAATTCCAAGAATAAAATACTTACCAAGAATTTAGGTGTTCTTGTCTGATGGTTGTCCCAGACTGTATACTTTTTTTATTCTGTGTTTAACACGAATAAAAAATTTGCTTATCTTCAGAATTTTGAAAATGGTTAGTTATTGAAATTAAAATAGCAGAAAACTATAAAAATAAAGCATTTCAACATTTTAAAAGAGAAAAACAAATTATATTTTCTGTTTTGTCTGTTGTGATATTATTGATTACAGAGTAGTGATGAGATTTATAGCATGTAAAAGCTTCTGAATCATAACTTTATACTTAATTTTATTCGTAAATAATATGGAATATAAAAACATGTTATCGGTTTTTAATGAACTTAAAATTAGATTAAGACAATAAAATTCAGCTACATTTTAAGGGAACCAAGACGTTTTTCACCTTCAGAAAATCGATTTTTATATTTATTTTTAACTTTAAAAAAAGTAAATTTAATGCTGATTTTAAAAATGTATAACATGCTTAGGTTTAAAGTTTAATACCCGAGTAATTGTAGTTTTAAAATGTAAACAACAGCTATGACAGTTACAACAAATGTCTTTGTATCTGGAGAAAAGTATATCTACAAACATTCCCTCCCAGAACAAGTTCTTGTCAAGATTATAAACATAATTACAAACATATACATCATTTTTTAAACATGTATTTAGAGCCTTAACTGCAAAAGAACTTTTACTAAAATGTTTGCATGATCGTACCCAGAATCCAAATGAAAGCTTCAATAACTGTGTATGGAATCAAGTTCCAAAAAACACAATTGTGAGCACACAAAAAAAATTTGCAAATAGGTGTAATAGACGCAGTGATATGCTTTCATTAAGATGCACATGCATGAACAAAAATATTAAGCGCACTAAAAATAAATCTTGGGATAAACACTTGTGAAGGCCTTTGAAAAATTGACAAAGTTAGAATTTGTGAAGCCGAGATGACAGTTTAAAAAGCTGGCAAAGAGGCCAAGACAATTGAAAGACAAAATAAAAGGAAGAAGGATGCTTTAGAAGTGTTCATGTAGGATGAATACAAATTCGGAACATTTTAAATATCAAATTTTAGTAAGCTGTACCATTTTATTTAGTTTTTTTCAAATTACTCAAAATGTGTTTTTCTAGTTTTTAGGTACATCCGTAGAAAAATCTATCAATTATATTTTGGTGAAATTTGGTATGAGCTTTTGTATAGTGATAATGTATTTAATGCTACTAATTTAATTCCTGAAATGTTAATATTTTTATTTTTACTGCCAATTTTCTAAAAAAAAATTACCATTTTTATCAAAATTTTAAAAAATTGAGATTCAAGGTTTTTAAAAAAAAAAATTTCTAAGCAATAAAATATTTAAAAAAAACTAGAGCATTAAAATAAAGGCACAATTTTGTAACTAAAACAGCATGAATTGTTGTTTTATATGTTATAAAATGAGAACTATATATATATATATACAGGTACTTAACACAATGTATATAATAGCTCCTTTTGAAGTGTACTATTTCAAATACTTATATTTTTAAAAAATGTTGTACACATTTAAAAGTTTTATGTTATAGTATATTAAGAAAACTATGCAGATTGTGTAACACATTTTTTTTGTTTATGGATTTTTGTTTTTGAAAATAATGTTCATTCGAAAATCAAAATTTTTCTTGTTTTGCGTCATTGAGAACGTCCCGATTCCCTTAAATAAAGAATATGCATTGCCTAAAAAGTAGGTTCTTATAAAATTTTAGCTAGTGGGTGATAAATTTTTATGTATAACTTTATGCATGCTGATTTTTTTTACATTTATTTTCTTAGGCTATATTTCTTGTTTATCCATCTGAGAATATAAAAATTCACAAAAACTCTCTAATAGTCCATTTTAAAATTCTACTAATTCACGGTGTATTTTAAATAATGTAAGTATTCTATTTTTAAATACGATCGGACACACTTTTGAGTTTCTTTTTATCTCGTTTTTTTTCTTTCTCTATCTTTTGTTTTCTCAACGTGTTTTGACAAAACTTTCACTCACACCAAATATTATAAACATTACATAGACAATGACAATGCTATCCAAATTATCAAAATTTTTATAGTAATTTTTCAAATATATTGGATTCTTTCAATTAAGAATTTAAAAAAAAAATTGAAAAGATCCATTTGAGTGATGAAATCATTATCACAAGATTTGCTTTGTTTCTATAAAATATAAATAAGTGTATGACATAATATAAAATGAGTACTTTTTGTTATGGTATAAAATGCTATTTCAAATATTTGACCTTTTATAATTAAAAATTTCAATTAATAAATGGAATTTTTAGTACTTTCTGATGTTTGCTAAATAGTTTGTCTATAAGTGAAGCAAAAGTACGGTTTCGAAGAATTTTCATAGTATGACCCTGAAAAAATAATTCAAAGTGTCAAAAATGTTCATTAGGTATACCTATATATATATATATATATATATATATATAAATTATTCCCTAGTGAAAATAATTTACTCTTCTTTTTAAGAGTTTAATTTGTTGATTCTATAAATTTTTAATTGAATTTTTATTATCGAATATTTATTATCTTCTGTTAAAAGCATAAAAATGCTCCGACTAATTAATAAATTTTATAACCTGATTACAAAATCATACTAGTTTGTTTTATGCATAATAGTACAGTTATGCACATAAGCAATGACACACACAGACTTCTTTTATGGGATGTGTTTATATATTCCCTTTACTGGTTTGCCCGTACACCGTACGGGCTGACGAAAGATGGCCATAACTGGTTTGCCCGTGCTCTGTACGAACACTGATATGTTCTTTCTATCCTTGATTTGAACGTATATTTTTAATTCTTATAGTGTAAATATAAGTGCTGGTCTTTTGAAGAGATGCAGTTTGTCCATGGAACAGAAATACTTCTTATCCGGGATTTCCTTTGTGGTGAAGGCGGGAATTTTTCATTGAAGTTAGAGATTTGGATTCTTGAAAATATTCGATAAAAAGAACAGGGCAATGTGCAAGTTGTTGTATGAGATTAAATGAAAACGAAAAGGTAATCCAAAAAAAGCCATTATTATTTATTTCCTCATTGCAATGTAAAACTTAGCATTACACCATGCTTCAAATTGTGTGCATACACACAAACACACACACATTTCAACTATTTTAAAAATAAAAAGGAAGAACATGAAATTCTTTTAAGATATATGAAACAATCTTCAAAGCATACAGAGTGTACTTACAAAAAGCAAACATTTAGGGTTTTTTTGTGTTCCACGATTATACAATAAAAAATAATGTAGAAACTTTCAAATTTAAAATTAAAATAAAATTATTCCATTTTAGAATTATATTAAGTATTATGCTTAGTTGTATGCAATAAAAAATGTGCCTTTTATGCAACATTTCGTGAAAAAAATTGACAGCTTAATGGGTTAAAAAAATAATTTGAGATAGACGAAAGCTCCAAGGGGTGACCTTCATGCTAAAAATTAAAAACTATTTGGTTTATAGGAAAGGTTTTTGAACACAAAATTCCACATTAATACAAGTCCCTGCACATAATGTCGTAGTAAGTTCGAATTATTAAGAAGATAGTTTTACTTCCTCACATTATTCAAATGCATTACATTGCAAGTTGAAAGATTTTTAACATGCTTAATATTTTCAGGAGTTCTATGTTTTCGATTTTATAACTGTAAAAAAAATCTTCTAAGACACTTCTAATTTCTCGTTGCACAAGAAATATAAATATTTCCAGTGATATAAAGACTTCTACCACTTACATCCTTCTAAGAGGTAAAAATACTTTCGTACATCCTGAAAGATCACACTCACCATTATCAAAGTCATTGTCCCAGCCAGCCAACTCATTACGAGAAATCATAACAAAACCTCGCAGAGCCTCTTTCTCGAACATGTGGCTTATGGGCCAGAGATAAGGCAGGCAGGTGTCCCGTGGACAGACATACATCGGCCAAAGTGAAACAAATGAGCAGACCATTAGCAGAATGAGTCTGTGCATTATGGATGACGTCCACGCGGAGTCGGATGGTTTTAATTACAATAGGAACAAGGCAAAAGGGGAGATCAACCGCTTCATAAATAAGAACCGAATGGAGAAAGAGCAAAAAAATATGGAATGGATTGGAAAGATCAGATGGGATGGAAGATAGAGAGAGAGAGTGTTTTTCGGATATCGCTGGAATCGATGCGTCAGAAATTGACCGCTGAGTTGTTTTCAATGCTGAAAGAGCTTTGTGTGTGGATATTTAACATATAACTTTTCTTGTCGGAGAAAGATAATAAAATTTCGACTTATTTCTAAAAATTATACCTTGCACATGAATAAAAAATATTCTCTACTGAAGGGGAAAAAAATTTCAAGCTTTCGACGGTGTAAAATGAAATTTGAATAGAAAATAAAATATATTTTAAATTTATCCATAAAATATTATTCTCCTTTTTATTTCAATAAGAATTCAAGAAATGACAAAAAAAAACAGGAACAGATAAACAATTGTTTTAAATATTTATGATGTCATCATTGCGTCACCCTCGACTGTTTTTCTTAACCTCACACCAAATTTAAAAACCTTACTGTCTCGTTTTTTTTTTTTTTTGCTTTTATTACGATTCTTAAAAAAGTTTCCCATAAAAAATTATTTTTATCATTGAATATATAAAAGCTACAACATTTTTATATGATTTATATACATCTATGTCTCAAATTTTTCTATCAAAATATATCAAAATTTTGTATTTCATTGTAATTTACTTTTCATGATGAAATTACCATTTTCAGTTTTACTTTTTCTTGATAAAATTACAAAAGATAAAATGATAGATACATGAAATGTAAATGCTATTGTTAACCTTTCACGACCAAAGAAAACATTTACCCTAGTTTAAAATGGGTGATTTTCGTATTTAATTATAATTTTAACTGCGTCTTTTACACAGATTGTCAACATAGAAAGGGGGGTGGGGGGGAGGGTCAGATCAATTGATGCCAAAGAGAAAACTATCATGGGCTGTATTCTTATTTTTATTTCAGTTTATTGTGTCATGAGATATTATATTACTGTGTTTTTTCACATGCTAATGTTAAAAAGTATTAATTTTATGCAATACCAGTATTTATAATTTTATGCAATAATAAAATATACCTGAAAAAATGCACAAATGCTTGATAAAACTTCCCATTGATACAAATTGAATTGATACATTAATCCAAAAAGACTACACATTGTTATATATTTTTCTTATGATTTTTATTTATTTTTACTTCCAAGAAAACTCGAATTATCTTTTATATACTGTTATTTATTCTTAGCAGCTTTATGTGGTCCTGTAAGGTTTAATTATGTTACATTAGAGCAGTGGTCTTCAAACTTTTACGCGTGCGATTCATGAAACTTTTAGAACTATAAGATGTTTTCAGGAAATCCCACACACGTATCCCCCTTCTCCCGCAGAACATATCTTAAAATAATATTTTAAGTGCGACAGGTTATAGATATTTTATGTAAAGACAATAAAAAAATACTATATTTATTATTAAAAAATTAATTTAATTTCAATATTATTTACTCAGTATACATATACTACTATGATTGTTGTGATCCAAGGGTCATCTGTCCAGGCATTATACGTAGTAAGTGGGATATATGTGCTTGCACTTGGTTACATAAACATAATTGTTGAAGTTTAGGTCTTTTGAAATTATTGACAGTCCCATTTCACATTCGGACTTTAAAATTTTATATTTTGTTTTTGTAGCCGTTAACGTCGGGAAACAGTTTTCACTTAAATACAATTTTCTTAACGGTATTTTATGTGTATATAAAATGTTTTTAGCTGGTTGAAAAATCCTGTGTATTTGTTGTATGAATTTGGAACCTAAAATTTATAGGAGCTGTTCTTGCTTAAATTTAGATTTTAATATCAAATCTGTTGATAAATCTATAAATTTTTCCCTCTCATTCATTATACGTATTTTTTCCGCAAATGAAGAAAAGAAGATTTTCCATTAGAAAACTATTTTGTTTTGAAAAACATTGTACTATCGAATATAAATTATTTTGTGTAACCCGGTATTGTAAGCAATAAAGTATTCACAATGCTTGCACATACACACACACACACGCACACACACACGCACGCACACACACACACACACACACACACACACACACACACACACACATATATATATATATATATATAGAGAGAGAGAGAGAGAGAGAGAGTTTTTTATTGTGACTCTGAAATCACTAAGTATGCCTTGGGGAACCCCAGGGCTCCATGGAACACACTTTGAAGACCACTTCATTAAAGCATACACCTGGTTTGCTTAATAATGCTTTTTTGTTAATATAAAACAAGTTGGAGGAAATTAATTTTTCGAATAGATTTTTATCTGAATATATAAAATAGTTTTAAGACTGGTTAGGGGATCGACATAAGACCTAAATCTCTGTAATTCCCTTTTAAGGAAGATAAATGCATAATATGAAAAAAAGAAGGGTAAGAGTTCAATATAAATGAAAATATAAAAATAAATTTTTAAAAGTTAGGATGTAACGTTAGCTCAAACGTTTATCCAAATGAAACATTCAAGTTTTCTTTATATAAATATACTTGTCAAAAATTTCAGCATTGACACATGGACTTCTGCTCCACCCAAAACTAACTTCTGAATGATTTCGCCCTTCTTGAGACTGTCTTAATTATAGAACGAAAGTAGCAATTAATTATGTTTTTTTAAACACAAATCCCCCCCCCCTTAAATTATTGCAAAAAAAGCGTTACTTTTTGTTTTTTTATTTGGATAAGTACATTTAATAGTGTTTGCTACAATTATATGTAACAGAATGCCTTTTAAAAATTTTGTCTCGTATTTGTTTAGAAAAAGTTGAATTATGTTTTTCCTCTAAGTAAAGCTCAACCATTGATTAATGTGTTTAGTTTGGTGATGTGTAAAATTCAACAGCTGTTTGTGCGTGTATTTGCAATCAATAACACAAAAATAACAACAACAACAATAATGATGATAATAATGATAGGTAATGCAATATATTGTTTTTCCTTTAAAAATTACTAAAAAATAAGAAATCATTGAATATAACAAATACATTTCGTAGTATCATTTTAGAAAGTTTTACTGCGTCAAAAATACTCAAGATAATTTTATACAATATTTATTGAGTATTTGTTTCATGCATAAAAAATATTATCAGTGAAATTTAAACATTTTCATCAAATTTAAAGAAAAATACTAATATTACTTACCATTTTATATTTCATAAAAATATTTATCGTATTGTTTTTGATTAAATTTACGAGTGGTATTAATGTCCTCGATAAAATTCTCTGTTATATGAAAAATAATTCAGTAATATTAAATCTACCTTACTTAAGCACGTGCTTAAATTTGTAATTTAAAATAATGACATAGTAATAAATGTCAAACAATAAAATAGCGAATAATAAATAACCATAAGCATAAGGTTCTCAAAAAGTCTCACCTGTAAGTTTTTTTTAAATACTAAAAATGTATTTTTAAAATTTCGATTTTTTTAAAAATAAGCCTTACTTAAAAATATGCTATGCATTATTTAAGATTAATTATTAAAAGATGAGGCTTAAAACTACATTATTTAAAAAATGAAAAGCTAGGGCTATATTTTATTCATAAAGCTGGTGGCTGCGGCAGCTTAGTGGTCATGGTCAAGCACTAGTGGCCGGCGTGTCATGAGATCGTGCCTTGTGCCACTGAAGACCTGACGTGTAGAGAGGCAGATACATGTTAAATTAGTCGAGGCTGAAAGTCTTCTCATTGGCATGGTGTGGTAGTTTGGAGGGGGGTCAACTCAGATGGAACCCTCGTCACTTGACCAAGATTCCAAATTGCGAAGTCTATCTCTAATAGCCTTTGTGACGCCTTACAATGCGACGTTAATAAGCAGTTATACATAAGACTGATCATGCTGAAGCCTACAAACGTAAGAAAAATTAGACGTAAATTAATACATTTGCTTTTATTTCCCTATAAATTTCGATTATAAAATATTGGAAGAAAAAGCTTTATTTATTTATTTATTTTTGTTCCTTCCAAACCTTTATATTAAATTAATGAAAGAAAACGTACAAAAAAGTTATATACCATCACGTCATATGCAGGACCAGCTGTTGACGTGGTTGATTTGTCGCTGGCCTTCTGCACCTGTTTGGTTATTATTTAATGGATTGTATCGATCAATATTTTATAAAAACCCCAAAGGTTTTTAAATCAATTTCTTTTTATTCATGCGACTTACGACATGAAGTCTTTCGAAGGAACTGAGCAGTTTTTTACACAAGTATTCGAATTGATCCAAAACACATGTCTTTGGCAACCCTAAGCGTCGCCCTTATTTGTTGACAATTTAACATTCTAATCTTCACCAAGCTGTGGCGCCAACATGCCAAAGTATACGTTTACATGGGCATTAACAGCACTCAAGGTTACGGGTTCGTCCCCAGCCCAAGTCGGTGGATTTTCATGATGCAGAAAATCGACAGCGGTCATGTCGAATGATTTTACGGCATATAAAAGATCCTTAGAGTGTCTGTTTGGCTTGGGTGCTTTCGGCAAGATTAAATCCCAGTACAAGTTCGCATCGTCAGAGATCAAGTGCCTCCCTCTAGGGAGGTGGGTGTTAAAATTACCTGCGGCGCTTGGTATCTGCCTATATAGTGTCGCGCTTAAAAAAGATACCAGCTTCCGGGGAATGTACTAGGTCTGCAATGGTAAAACACCAATCCACAACCCATTAAAATAAATAAATAAAAATATTGGCTTTATTATCCTTACAAATAATACAATCTGTCTTTACCAATAATGATCATACAACCCTGGTGTGAATTTAGTTAAATTAAATCAAATATAAAAGCAGAGTTTGATTTAACGTCAAACAAGAGGAAAAAAACATAACTATCCCGCTCATAAATAACCAATTTCGAACGCCATTATTCAATCGGATTAAGATATCAAATTGAAGAATTACTCCATGAACAAAACACTCGAACAAGACCGAGGGAATGGAGGAACAGAAGAACAACAATTTGTGCCTCCTCATTTGCCAGATAAATCTTTTACAGAAACACAGAAAACTTATCCATTCCGAACCGTATTCTTTTATTTATAACCTCCTCGTGACGCTTGCTCTTTTTCGCCACATTCTTCTTAGACCTTTTGTGTCATGTCTGAAGGTTTTAAATCAACCGATACTCGACGAATCGTCCGATATCTAAATAGCCCTCGCGATTCCCTCACCTCATTCTTCTTGCCTTTTATTCTTATTGCTTTTTTCTTTCTTTTTGTTCCTTCTTTTCTCTCTCATTGTGAGCTGAATGGACACGACGTATTGAGATGTGATAAATGTTTGCAGATAAATTAAGGAATGAGCAGGACATTTTCTATTGAGGAGACGTGGAAAGTGGCAAAAGTCACCGGGAGTACGAGGGTGCTTTTTGAAACGTATAAATTCACGCGTTATAAACGACCTAATTTGTCTTTATGGGAGAGAGATTTGTAAAATTATTTAAATACAGTCGGGAATTTTTTTAGATTTGTTGTTTAGCTGTTATAGAATTTTTTAGGAATATATTTGTTTCCGTTTTCCTCCATTTCTGATGGAATATTGAGTAATTGTTATATAACTGGATTCAATTAATAAGCGTACTTTGTTACTTCTATTCCAAAATTATAAGCATTTAATGATTAGGTCGAAAAAATATTTGATACTATATGATTTTCCTTTGCAACAAAACATTATTTTCTACGTTCCTTTTTTTTACTCCATATATATGTAGAATTCCGTAGAATTTCTCTTTTTGGAGTTTATAAGTCTGTCGATCAAAATGTTTTTAAAAAATGTGTCAAGACATGGATAATGTTTGCATAATTTAATTTCAAGAAGGAATGATCCATTTTGAGCAGAAACTTTTTAACGTCATGTTAGCTGACTGTCGCACACAAAGTGCTACAATACTTTTTTATTATTTTAAAGGTAATCTTTTACAGACAGTTTAATTTTGTCCACTTGGTACGACCTGAAAATAAAAAAAATTCAGAATTAAAAGCAATTAAAGTTTTATATAACTGTATCAAAATTAAACTATGTATTTTTAAAGAAGAATGAGTAGGGGGAAAAAAGACAAGGCAAACTATATAGATTAAATGTATGCATATAACTTGAAATTTAAATATTTATATATATATATATATATATATATTAGAGTATCTTTGTGTAATATATATACAAGTATATTTTTGTCATTGTTTTTCGTTTATTTTTTAATGCATGGATATGCGTAAAAATTTTTCTGATAATTATTTCAAAAACAAAAATTAAATCTGAAGGAAAAAAATCATTTTTTGTTTTTGTTTTTATGTCAATAATTTGTGGAATTTCTATATGTGTCACTGACGCGACTGAAAAAAGATTGTAACTTTTTCATTATTTGGTATGCAAATGCAATTCCGGTGGTAGATATATATGAATAAAAACATGATTGAATCTCAATATTGTTAAGATATTTAAATAAGATTTAACTATACAAGATAGGTTTCACACAAAATTTCTCGGACTGAGCCTATAACGTGGAAAATGTTTTGCAATCGAGCGACTACAATAACATTTCTATGTTATTGCATTCTTCCTCTTTTTGAAAAAAAGTTTGTTCCAAATAACGTAGTTGGTTGTTCGACACAGCGTCATATTTAGCAGGCACATGCATTTAGTCGTCGGTGATTGAAATAAATTGCGTTTATTAAGCAGATAATGAATATTAAATTTTGTATTTGTTTGGGAAAAAATGCTACGGAGACTTACGAAATTTTGAAGCATGTGGAAGGCTGTGATACATTATCGCGAACGCAAGCTTTTGAGAGGCATCGACGTTTCAGTGAAGGCAGGGAAAGTGTCAAAGACGACAAACTCTCTGGACGTTCGCAGACTTCCCACCCCGCTGAAAACATCGAAAAGGTTTTTGCGGTGGTACGTAAGAACAGGCTTCAAACAATAACAGAATCAGTTGAGATATCCTCGATCTTGAAATTAAATGAAAATCAACCTACAGAGGAAAGTGCTTCGCAAGCTGAATTAAGATATGGCTAAAATTGGATTCCAGAAATGTTTCGATGACCTTTACTAGCCATGGCAAAAGTGTGTTGTTACTCAAGGGTCTTATTTCGAAGGAGGATGCATTTCAGCAGTTTCATTGGTAATATGTTTTAAGTTACAGACTTAGTCTGGAAACTTTTGAATCCTACTACGTATATATAATAATAATAAAAAAAATCACTCTTTAAGGATTGTGATATTTCATAGGTAGTTATGCATATTTGACAGTTTTACGTATATATGATGCTACATATTCAGTTGGTCCTAAAATTATTATAAATAAAATAATATTTTGATTATTACAGTTAAATAAATTTTTTTAGGACATTAGGTTTCACTTTTTCATACTTATACCCTAGTTCCTTCAAAAGTAATTTTCACTGTAAACAAAAAAAGAGTAAAGCTATATTTGTGCAATTTTTGGAAGCATTAAATATTGTATTTCTGCACTATTTTGGAGAATATAATAGCGTTGTTTGGATTAATTTATAAATATAAAAATTGAATAAACAAGTTAAGGCAAAAAATGTTCAATGCATTTTTAGAAAGCACATTTATGTGTGTGTGTGTGTGTGTGTGAATACTAATTTTATCAAAGATCTATCCTATAAAAAAAAGGAGTACCTATGTATTTTGTTAAAGATGAGAAAGTTATTATAATGAGTATATTACTACTCACACATGTCATTTTAGCTATTTGATCCATGATTCAAAGTTTGAGGTTCAACAGTACGTCTCCGTATGATGCATAAAATATTCATTATATTACCTCATTCATATACCTTCTCATATATTCATATACCTCATTCAAAGAATACGTTTGAAATTCTTTCTTATGTTTATTACGATATTTTGTATGATTTTATCCAATTCTAATGATACTATTTCTTTTAGACAGCATACGTTAATTCTACGAAATCCACACAAATTGATAAAAACTGAAACGAAGTGCATTGAAAAAGCTTCTGATGTAAACTTTCTCGATATGTTATTGAAAAATGAGAAAAGATAAGAAAGAAATTAATTAAATTGAAGGAGCACATAATGGATTGTGCTTTTCTTGCTTATTACTATCGCTGATAAGTCAAGTTTAAATATAGGTTATACTTTAGCTTTAATTGCAACTTGAATTTCCTGCAAATATCATCGAAATAGTCTGTTTAACTTAATAGAAAAGCTTTTTTACTTTTTGCTGTTCGTCTCAAGTTGAAAGTGAAATGCATTTTATGAACTGAAGAATAATACGATTCTTAAACTTATTTTTTTTAAAGTAATTGTTTGAACTTAAAAATCTAGAAAGTATGAGAAGAAAGTATTCGAAGTAAATGTACAAAGTTTGTATATACTCATAGAGTAAAATAAAGATGTGATAATTTATTGTTTTAGTCGATATTAAGCTCATTTTTTAAACGGATTTAGTTTCTTTAAAACCAATCTTCATTTGAAGAATGCAGTATATAATTCTGCATTTTTCATGAAGCCCTGTAAACATTACAAAAAGTAAACAAAAAAAAAGCAATAAAAGACGCTCAATATTTTTTAAAAGCCATGTTTCTTCCTTGACATATCATTAATTCACCAGATAGTACTCAGTCCTTAAATAGATTTCAATTAACATTCCCAATGAAATCAGGAATCAACGTTCCTAATGATCTTCATCAGAAAAAGCGTTTCATCAAGTTATGCTGCAGTGAATGAGACGCAACTGTAATGACGTCAGAATTACGCAAATGAAGTAGGCAGGAGGTAAGAGGAAAAGAAACACGGTTGTGATTATCATCAATGTGCGAAGAGGAATCGAACGCACTCTCCATCCCTTGAAAGAAGAGGAGGGGAAAGAACGAAATCTTTTGGATTCCTCCTCCCGTGCTATTAAGGATATCGTATCTATCAACTGGGTTGCCGATTTGAAGATAGAAACGACGACGAGTCTATAAATAATGTTGTTTCGCCAAATGATGCCAATGAAGGCATGTACAGTGAAAATTGCTTAACACGAAATTGAGGGAAATTGACACACGAAATACTTTTTCGTGTTAAAGGATATATATATATATATATATATTCAACAAAATTTTCATTAGAGTACATATTATTTGCATGGATATGCATGTATTTAATAAAAATCAATGCAGCAAAAACATTCACAAGAGCTTAATGAAATTTAATATAACATTTTTAACTTTTTTGAAAATTAAAATATTTGTTGAGTTTTAGAAAAATAATCTGATGTTTTTCCTTTGCATTAATTTATTTAGCATCAAATTGTCAACAAAGTGTTTGATGTCATCCATTTTTTTTTCATTTTCATTATTAAAATGTTTTGTCAAAATAACTGCGCATACTTATAATGATGCGCATACTTATAATGTCGTGGGAATGGTAGCTGCAATATCCATTTCATTTTCATCGCAGGAATCTGCATCAATGATATTTTTTGAGCTTTGAACAAACTTCAAAATGTCTTTGTCTGCCATTATTGGGGCTGTACACACATTATCATTTATTGCAACGAATTCTTCCGGTGATACAGTAGTATAGTAGTTCAATCGTACAAAAACTCTTTCAAACATTTTTTTGAAGTGTCGGCTCAGTTTCATTATCCAAAAGGGAAATCTTTTCGTGTTCAGCGATTTTTCGTTTCGTGTTAAAAATGGATGAAAATACATAGTAGTTTGGTGGGTATTAGTTCGTGTTAACCGGTATTTCGTCTTAAGCGTTTCCGGGTTAAACAGATTTTAGTGTATGTATTTAATGATGTTACATATTTTATGATGTGAAAACCGTACTTTTAAAAATTGTCCAATGTCTGAAAAGTATACAAAATTCTGAAAATTATAGTAGGTTCACTCTTAAATTAATTATTAAGAGTGAATATAATAAAAATAATTGATTTTTCCTTTAAAATTCCCAAGAAACCAGGAAAAATGAAATTAAGATAAAAAATTTCCTCTACAAATTTTATATTATTCAGATTCTTTTATTTTAAGTGTTTTCTCTGCATAGTTACAACACTTATTTAATTTTCGGACAATTAATAAGACATTTCCAAGACATTCAGATATTGTTCCATGTATTTCAAGATGAAAGCAGTTTTCAATTTCAGTAGTTAAAAATTTATAATGCATTCAATCAAATATTTTCAAAATATAATAATTTGATGGATAAAATTTTATAGCGAAAGTCTTAAAATAAAAAGTTTTCTGTATCATGATGATAAAATTATTAGTATCTAGGTCTCAAATTATATATATGGATTAATTTTTCCTCTGTTTAAAATTATTATTCATGATTCTAAAATAAAGAATTTATCAAGTTGTACAAAGCACACCCACAATTGAAATGCAATGTGTAACTTTTGTGAGTAAATAAATTTTGTAATTGATTGCAAGGTTTTACATTAAACTTATTGTTAAACAGACCATGAGCAGTCATTTGTGAATGACTGTAAATTTTTTATTAGAAAATTCTTGTATATTTTTGTCTTGTATATTGTCTGATTTTTGTTTAAAAGAAAGCAATAAAAGCTGAAACATTTATTATATTCCTGTAATTATTTTTATTCTTTATTAAGAAAAAATTGTGAACAATCGAGAAAGCTATAATTTATATAAATAAATAAAAATCATAAATTATCGATTTGAGGGAATTAATAAAGATGTAAAAAGAAAAAACGGAAGTACAATATTTGATATTTATGTCCTTCTTTTAGACAATATATATATATGAATTTACAGATACAGACCAAATATAGAAAGATATAAATATTGTTAATATATTAAAATAATTATATTTAAAAGGTGGTCATACAATTTTAACCGATTACGGTAAAACCAAGAAAAAAAAGTTGTATATTTAATATCGGTAGGCTTAGTGCTAAAAATTATATTTAAATTAATAAAGAAATCATTTATTAACAAAACAAAAAAAACTTTTAGACAAAAATTACAAGTGTAAAGTATTATGCTTATTTTTAAATCTTGAATTATTTGAAAATCAATTGTATTACAATGGAATTTTTTTTTTTTACTTCAACCCTTCAAAATGAACTAATAATTGTAAATCACTCAAATTATTTTATCGCCAGCCTAAACTCGAATTCAAACCTAAGCGATACTTTGCCAATTATGGTTTCCCTGCTAATCATCAAAAAACAAGGCTTGTAATTAGAGTATCCAAGCCGTTTAGTTTTTAATGAACAATCATCATTTCACAACCGGTTGTCTATCATTTTTGTATTTTTTTTCCTTCCTATCAATTTCTCTAGTAAGCGATTCCATGACTTATCAAAAGCTAATTTATAATTTTATGTGGCACTAATGCTGTTTGTCTTTACGTAATACCTGTGAAGTCGTCACGCTCTACCTTCTTTTGAAACTTCTCATCTAATAAAGTCTTGGTGCTGTTACCTGGAAACGACTTTTTTTGGAAGAAAAAAATTACAATTAAGATAAAATTAACATTTTTTTAATAAATGTGATTTTTTTTCTTTGAGAGTATTAAAAAGATTTAAATTTAAAATTTTAGATAAAATTTACTTAGTTCTTAGAAAAAAAAATTAATAGACACATTTTTTAAAAAAAATCCTCATTGACTTAAAACTAAATACTTTAAAATAATAATTTTCAAACTTTTTTAGATGTTCTTTTTAGTCCTGACTTTAAATCTTTGTATATAACTGTTGATGTTGAGTAAAAATCAAAGTGCTTCTCAAACAAAACGTTTTTTCCCCCCGGAAATTATATTGCAAGAAATTTTTTTTAGCAGATATACTAAAACGTTAAAATTTGAAGATCAGGTGATGTGCGTATATCCTAGGCAGTGGCGCACACAAGGGGGGGGATCTTCAGGTCTGAACTTCCTTCCCCAAAGCCCTTGTTTTTTTCCCGATTGATTAGAATCTTATGTATATAGTACGTAAAATTTTATTAATTATTTGTTATTAATAATTAATTTTATTAAATGTTAATTAATTATTCATATTTTAATTTTTTGCGGTTTTTTGCTCCCGAGAATCGACGTAATCAAAAGGAGCATGATACCAGAATGGCGGATTTTTGACCCTGTCCCCGCCCCCCCCTTGAAAAATTACTGGGTGCACTACAGGTATTCTGCAGATTAATTACTTCAATCTGTTAAAGTGGTAAAAATTATTTTCTCTAACATTACTTAGTTATCTCTAAACCTAGTTATCTAGATAATCTAAACATTATGTATATTAGGCATTCACTCAAGTGAAAATAAGAACTTTACTCGCTTAATAATAAGGTTTTGCATGCTTCACAATACTAAGTAAAAACTTTTGCGTTTTGAAATTAATTGGAAAGTATTAGTCACCCCAAGAGCACGCTGTTACAATTACAAAGCCCCTGTCTTTAATTTTACGTAAAATAAATAATATGCCCAAGTTTGAATGAATCTCATTCTGGAAAAACTTGAAGAGAGTCTTGGTAACTAATGTATTGATTGATAAGTGGACGCCTTTATCAGATGACTAAATCAATATCCGAACTGGTACTTCACATTTTGGAAAGACTGAAATCCAATTAAATTGAAAGCCTTCTTATTCCACAAGAAAGTCTTTGATGAAACTATTACTTGGTCTGAGCATTGATACTATTGGTTCGTGACTATGACACATGGCCCACACTTTTTAAACTGAAAATAATAAAATGTTTTTGATGGGGTTATTTTATAGCATGTGCCGGCTAGATGGCATAATTGGTTAGGCGCTGGCCTTGTGCGTCCAAGTTTGCTGGTTCGACGCAGCCCCAAGTAGGGTAGATTTTCATGATGAAAAAAAATCAATAGCGTCCATGTCGTATGATTATGCGGCTTGTTAAAGATCCCTAGAGTGCCTGTTTGGCTCGGGTTCTGTCGGCAAAATTAAACCCCTCGTACAATTTTATCTCTTTAGAGCTCAGGTGCATCTCCCTGGGGAGCAAATTGGATGTCAAAATTACATTGTGGCAATTGGTATCCACCTCTTTGGAGACACACTAAAAAGTGATACTAATTCCCGGGAAACGTCCATGGTCTGTATTAGTAACCAACCAATCCACAGTCTCATTTGAAAGAGAGAAAAAAACTCATAGCATATTACATTAACGTGACATGAAGAATCAATAGCTTTTAGTTTTATAATATTTTTTGAAGTGACTTTAAAAAAAATTAAGTGCGTACGAATTGTGTTATAAACATATCAAGTTCAAAAGGAGTTACATTGCAGTTAAAAATTTACATTTCGAAGCACTTGCAATTAAGAAACTGTATACTAACATGCATGGCTGAAATGAATGCAATTAAATTAATTACTACTTACGATGATTTTGTTTTGATTTGCATAAGAATCATCTATGCTTGGAATTCTCTACATAAAATTTATTTGTAAAATAACTGTATAAAAAATCACTGACAGGCATGCCACAGGAAAATCTCTCCTACATTTTTTTGTGAGATAAATTGGTAAATAATTTTGGAAAGATTATCAAAAACTTTCTCTGAAAAAACAGCAGGCATAGGAGTCTCAAATAAAGTTTAGTGAATATTACAGCGAACATCATTTCCTTTTTAATGATTTAAAATACAATAAAAAAGTGTCATAAATTTAAACCTTTGGTACACATGGTTCAAAAAGTTTACTATTCTAATTGATTTTAACTAAAGCGTCTTGTAGTTGGATACATAATACATTCAAATAACAAAACAAAAAACCAATTCAGTTAAGTTTACTTGACTACGTTCGGAATGTGGTTTTGAAATAGCGTATAAATCAATAAATTTTTACATATTTAGTAACATCTATAAATTTAAATAAACATGTTATAAAAATTTTATTACAAGTAAAAATTATTTAAATGCAATTTTTTGGCAAAAAATGAAGGAAGAATGACAAATTTTCAAAACAATCTGCTTTTTGGAAAATGCTTCTATAATAATAACATTTTGCCTATGTATAGCTAAGACTACTATTCAGAGTCTAAACTAGAATTTTTGAAATATATTATTTAGAAGTGCATTTATTCATAATTTAATACATCAGAATAGAGAAATTTTAACAAAAAAAAAAACATCGATTATTTCTTTAATTGATCATATTTTTGAAAATAAAGTGAATTTTTCAAAAATCCTTGTTCAGGCTCTGTAGAAAAGTCTTATCTACACATAAGCAAAATATTATTATTGTAGAAAAATTTTCCATGAAAGAAGAATGTTTTGAAAATGTGCCATTCTTTTTTCATTTCTTGTCAAAAAATTGCATTTAAGCAATTTTTTACTGCAGTAATAGTCTTAAGACAATTTTATATGTTCATTCTATAATTTAGATGACACTAAATATCAAAATATTTATTCATTAAAACGCATTTTCAAAATTATGGCTCCGAACGTAGATAACTTAATAAATGCGTTTTCTTACAATATAACTTATTAATATTAAGAAAAAAAATAATACTTTTAGTAAACATCTTAATTTCTATATTTAACTTTTAACAAATAACACAGTAATTTCCATATATGGTAGTTAAATGTATCAATTAAAAATTTAATTATTGCATCAAGAATCTGTTGAATTATTCATTTATTCTATTTTCTCAAAATAAAATACAATTAGCAAGACTCAAACATATTCTGACCTCTTACTCTAATCACAACTGACAAAAATTTTCATATAAACCCTGGATTTCTTCATTTAAATGTTCTAAACACAACAAAAAGTCTAATAAATACGTTTTATATATTACACCTATAGGTAAGAGGAAGATCGTTTAAAGTCACTGCAGCAATAATTATCTTAAAATCCTTGACCTTACAGAGAGAAAGCAATTTATAATGACCTTTTCTTGCCTCTAACCCCACCACACACAGTCATATAATTCTAGAAACTCTGGACTGTCATATATAGAATTAGATACGATTTTAATTTGAGGAAAAATAATCATATTTAAGCGTAGATCTTACAGCAATAAAGATATCATCCATCTTAATGCTCTGAGGAGGTCCAGTGTAAAAATTTTCATAGTATACCTAATTTATCATAATCCATTTTATTACTTTGAACTCCTGCACGGACATTACAAGGTATTTAACGTAATGAATATAAGTTGAAGATTTCCACAGCTACATTTTTTTTTCATGAGTAAAATAAATTGAAACGTCTGTTTTGATTGTGTTAGCAAATCTTTAATTGCCTGTTTCATTCAATAATTAAAGGGGACATAAGTAATATATATATATTATCTGAATCTATGAAATAAATACGTAATTCTTTGTATTTTTTAATACAACTCGAGAAAAAATCGGAAAAATTTGCTTATATACAGAATATATATATATATATAATTGGGGTTGTACATATACATTTGGGTCCAGAATCTGGCAATAATTCGTTTATTATAATCAGATTTAGCTTGGGCTCTACATTTTCGAATGGAATGTTTAGACAAGTCATCTTTTTCTTATAATGGATTTAGATTTTCTATCCATTATTTTTAATAGGTTTTTGCTCAGTATTTTTAACAGAAAGGGGGAAGGTTGGCTGGCCACAAAAAATATTCAACCCCACTTTTATATAAATTGTTTTACATATAAGCTGTCCTAAGTCAGTAATGTTTATAATACTGTAGCATCCATACTTTTACATTTTTTATATTTAACTCTATCATTTTAATTTTTTATATATCCTTTTAAAATCTATTGTCTGGTAATATTGCAATTTCAATTCTTTTCAGTTTTGATCATGTTTACTCATCTCTCTCTTGTAGAGAAATTTTGATTATATATATAATTTTTTTTATTCTGTATAAAAGCAAATTTGTCCGATCCCCCCCTCCCAGTTGTATTAAAAAATACAAAGAATAACATATTTATCTCATATATAGTAGTTTTTCGATTTATGTGATGATATTTTTGAAGAAAATGAAATACGAGTGTTAATAATTTTTTTAATGTCTTATTATAATTTTAACCATTTTATTTCATAAAACTTCGCTCATTTTGTATTTTTTGAAATTTTTAATCAAAAATAAAACTATTTTAAACACGCTTACAAAATTTTATTTTCTTACGTTTCATGAAAATTTAAGATTATTGTACTTCATACAAAAGTAAAAACCAAATTTCTTTTAATTAATTTCTGAATTTCGAAAATATATATGCACATATATATGTGTAGTGTTATATATCTAGTATCGTACATTTTTTATATTTCTTATGAAAAGATATATCATCATAATTTACCCAGAGTTTAATCCTTAATGATTATAAGATATCCGTTTTAATGTGCACTGATTATAAAAATAATCTTTAGAAGAACATAGAATGTCTACTGAAAATAAATATTCGAAATTTTTACCTATCATCGCCGAGAATTATTTTGAAATAAAAGTGTGTGGGTTTGAATTTTAATCTCTCTCTCTCTTTCATTTTAGTATTTAAAAGTTAAGCATGACAATGAGCAATGTAAGTTCAATGCTAGATTTAGGTAAATAATTCCTTCAATAGGTAAATAATACTTTCAGCCGAAAATCATCTATCTTGATCAGAATGTTTAAGCCTTGAAGCGACTACTAAGAATGAAGCAAACGCGCGTTGGAGTGGATTAGTAAGAAAATTTGCATTTTTATATAAAAACAACTTACAGTAAAATAAAATACTAAAATAAGACATTTTTAAAAATTGTTAATAGAAGGGATTACCTCGATCGTCAACAATTATCAAAATAACAAGTTTTGAGAATTTGTCATGCTAAATTTAAAATCTGAGCTAATAATAAATTTAGCCTTTTGGTCACATAAATGACGTACATTATCAGGTATAAATAAATGGTAAAAGACGGAACTGTAAAAAGACACAGCCTACAATTGTTCATGCTATTTAAAGATAGCATTAACCTTCATATATATATTTTCATGCATTAACCCTAATTGATGGCAAAGTTGTAACAAGCAATGTAGTACAAATAACTGCAGAAACACATTTCTTGTTCTCTTTCTCTCTCCCTCTCCCTCTATCTCCCTTTTCTTTTTTAAAATACGAAGTTGCACAAAAGGTAGTGTATATAGGTCTCAAAACGAACAAATGTCCTTGTTCATATGACCTAATGCCAGAACAAGATTTTTGCTTATAATTGCTTTGCATTTTCGCTTACCGGCCAAGTTTTTTATTACCGAAGGTGTGAAGTTGTATAAAAATAAATGGATCTATTAAACAATACCATATCCGTGCATGGAAAATCGGGACGAGACCTATTGACCACATGGCGCTAAGGAATTCGGTAGCGTGGGCGTTTTCATCAAGTGTTTTCGACTCAAAATCTTTTGTTTCATTCCAATACAAAGATGAGACTGCAGCAATAGTCGCGGGTGTAACATCCATAAATTCAAATTCCAGACACCGAACTTTCAATTTCGAACAATCTGTCGAGTGAAAGCGTGGTGAATCCTCAATATTCCACAAATGGTGTATAACTCGAGTGAGTGCTGTTAAGGATTCAATTTGGGGTTCCAATTTTCGTGTGACCTCTCTTTCTCGATGTCTCTCCTTCGAGTTTGAGGTCGAGACAGTGATTCATCATCGCATTTTTGTTCTTTTTTCTGCCTCAGTGGAGCAAAAGAGTCAAATGCAAATGAGATCGAGAAAATGCAAAGGCGAGAAACAAAAGGGCCTGCTTTTACGCGAGTGGGATCGTAGTTGGATGAGTCTCGACTGGCTTTATAAAAGCCATTGCGCAAATAGGGTTCGACATCCGGCTGCGCAGAGAGCGCACTAATTAATCAAAAGTGAAGCTCTCATAAAAAAAAAGAACAAATAGAATTGGTTGGACTGCAAGGAAGTGCTAATTTGATGGATTGTATGCACAGTGATAAAGAAGGCTGGGGTCTGTTGATTTGTAGATGTAATGTTTCGAGTGTTAAAATATTAGATTGGGAGTATTAAAAAAATAAACATTTTATAGAACAAAAGCAATAGAAACATGTATTGGGAAGATGACTAAGCATTTTAATGTTTAAAAGAAGAATTAATTCTAATGAAAACGTAGGAGGATAAAAGATGAACTCGAAAGTTATAAGGTATTTATCATGGTTAAAGGCAATGGAAGAATTTTATATCCGTGTATGAGTCAAAGAAATTTAGTTAAAAAGGATTTTTTTTATTTCTAATGGGCTGCGAATTGGTATTTTACCATTGTAGACCTAATACATTCCCCGGAAGCTGGTATCTCTTTTTAGTGTGGCACCATATAGGGAGAGTGCAATAGCCGCAATTTAATTTTGACGCCTAGTTTTCCTTCTAGAGGAAGACTCCTGAACTTCCGATGCGAACCTGTGCTAGTATTTATTTTTGCCGAGAGCACTCTAGGGGTTAAAAAGTGCATTAAGACAATAATAATGTAATTTAGTGTCTGCTTATGCCGTATATATCACTTTATACTGTAAAACTTTTTTAAGTTTAAAAACATTTAATAAATATGCAGATTTTCAATAAATGTAAAGTAGTTAGTTCTTTAAAATATAAGTAATAAGTATGGGAAAAATAAAATATAATAAACAACATAATATCCACTGTTGAATGAAAAAGTACATAAATTTATAAAAATTTTCTTTAATTGTTGTCACAATCTAGTCTCATAAATCATATGAATCCTTACAGATACATTTCAGCAACGACTCATAAGATTCGTCTTTAAAAATACCATTTTACAAAAAATTCATCTCAATTTATAATCATAATTTTAATTTGCAAGCCAAACTTGAAGTTTTGTAAAAAATTATTTCCATCGAGATTTGAAAGCTCGTTGTATTTCTAAACTTCAGAAGTGCACCTTATCAGGGATTCATTTTTTCTCCTTATATTTGCGATTCTACGAAAATTTTAAAATATGTTATTATATATAGTGATTTTAAACCCTTTTCTTGTCTACTCTGTTTCTAAGTTAACATTTGTAAATTATAATAGAAATAGTATAATTACAATATCTATGTAGAGTTTTGAATAATTTTACCAGTTCTCATCCAGCTACTGTATAACTCTTTGTCAATGGAAAGTACTTCATACAGTTCCGCACCGACCAATAATTATCTTTCAATGGCAGATTTCTTACGAAATCCTTTTAGCGATATCAGTAGTCATTTATAAATGTCTAAATAAGGGTGCCGATAAGAAGAAAAAAAATTAAACAATCATGTCTACTGAAACTTTGCTTCCGGGTCTTCAATTTACGGATGAGTCTTTCAAAAAAGCAAAATGCCCCTTCAGTATCGAACCTTGACCGCGTTCTTGAGCGTAGGTTTCTGTCAAAAATCCTACGCGTCGTCATCCACCGTCCTTGCCGCTACACCCCCGTCTTACATACAGTCAGGCTATGTAATCCGATACTAACCCCTGCTATGCAAATAAGTCTTCAAACGCCATAATGGTCCTCGATTGCGACGCTAATGCAACGATAATGCGACGTTTTGTTTTTAACTTGCCTTCTGTTGGGGACTGATTAATTTCTTGTTTACTATTCACCTACGCTTTATTTATTTACTTTTAACTGTTGCGCATTTGTTTTTATATCCATTCAGGAGAGGAATTATTCATTGTCTAGTTTTGGTTGGTGTAAAAAAATAACAGAAGAGAAAAGCAAGGGAGTGATACTAATCAAAAATTAAATTCAATTCTTTCATGAGGGGGAGCAGGAAGCATTACCTGGCATCGAATTGACTAAAAATATAATATTTAAATATGTGTGTTGGCGAAATTAGTCATTTTTCTTGGTGATTAGTTAGAGAAGGCCATTATAAAGTTTATTTTGTATTGTATATTTTAATCACACCATCCAAAAAGGTTATATAAAGAAGTTTTAAGTAATACGTAAAAAGTAAGCCTACATAGATGGAATCGGTCCAAGAAGATAAGAACATATTATTTAATAGTTGACTAGGTGGAGACCTAGGAACCACTGAAAAATTTAATACAGTACATTATTTGCTTTGAATTTTTTTTATTAACTTCCCTTTCTAAAGCAGCACGAGAATTATTGATGATGAACCTCGTAATTTTGAGCTTCAGTCAAGTGGCGAGGACGAGCTGTCACTCCACGCTGCTGTAAAGATTTGGAGCAGTGATTCCCAAAGTGGTCTATATAGACCCCCAGGGGTCTATGACGACCCCCAAGGGGTCTATGTCAACCAAAAAGTAATTTGGGGGTTCATGAGGTGTAAATGGGGGTCTATGATAGTGGCTCTTATTAAACTAGAGCGTGACATTAATTTTAAAAGAAAATTTATTATGAAGCGGAAACCAAATTTTACCTACACTGCTGGCCACCGTAAATGCAACACCCTGAAGGAAGCACGCAAATAACATGAAATTTACAACATGCATTAGCGGAGGTGAGATATGCAAATGATTAGAATTTCAGCGCAGACACACATCACGCACGCCTGTATCGCCACCTCAAAGCGATATTTAAGGCTTGGAGATTTCGACGATTTCATGTTCGGCAATTGTGTTTTTCTTGTGGTTTTTTCAAAAAACGACCAGTTATGTCTCGTAGAAAACAGCGATCAGCTTTTGATCAAGTATCCAAGTTCGACAGAGGAGGATAGAGTGGCCCACCGAGATTGTGGATTATCTTTCAGGGAAATCGGTAGTCGTGTTGGACGAAACCAAACAACTGTAATGCGGGTATGTGATCGTTGGATGCAGGAGGGTACGACGGATCGATGTGGTCGATCGCATCCACCTCAGTGCTCCACTTCACGTGAGGACAGGAAAATTGTGCGCATGGCAGTGACGGATCGCTCAGTCACATCACGAACCATAGCACAGCACATTGAATCTGTAACGCATCATTCAGTGTCTGCGCGTACCATTCGACGCCGTTTACATCAGAGTGGTCGGTCCGCCAGACGTCCATTGCTTGGTCTACCCTTGACGCAGAACCACAGGCGTCTCCGTCGCCAATGGTGTGATGAAAGAAGGATGTAGGCGGCAGAATTGAATGAAGTTGTCTTTACTGACGAGTCACGCATCTGTCTGCAACACCACGATGGTCGGATTCGAGTCTGGAGACACCGTGAAGAGTGGATGCTGAACAGCTGCGTTATGCACCGCCACCTGGTCCTGCACCGGTATTATGACATGGGGCGCGGTATTGGATATCACTCTCGCACTCCTCTAGTACGCATTGCCGGTACTTTAAACTGCCAGCGCTACCTCTCCGAGGTGTTGGAGCCAGTTGTCCTTCCTTACCTTCAGGGCTTGAATGCAGACATTTTTCAACAGGATAATGCGTGACCATACGTGGCACGCATTGTCCAAAGGTTCTTCGTCAATCACCAGATTGAATTGCTTCCCTGGCCGGCTCGCTCTCCGGATCGTTCACCGATAGAAAACATGTGGTCCATGGTTGCTCAACGATTGACCCCTTTTACACCCCAGCTGCCACACCAGATCAACTTTGGCAACGTGTGGAAGCTGCGTGATCTTCTGTACCCCAATAACACATCCAAAGTCTCTTTGAATAAATGCCGAGGCGTGTGGCAGCGGTGATCTCCAACATTGGCGGTTACTCTGGCTACTGATTCTGGCAGGAACCACACTTCACAGAAGTCTATAAATTTAATCATTTGATACTTGGTCAACATGTTATCTATAAAATAAATTTTGTTGTGCTATCTCTTGTCTTTCTGGGTGTTGCATTTAAGGTGGCCAGCAGTGTATATTTAACAGATTTATTTACTAAATTTACTGAGGTTAATTTGCACTTACAAGGTGGCAGCATAAATTACATTAAAACAAGAACCATTTCAGCTTTTCTTTCCTGAGTTAAGCTAAAGAAGTATCATACTGGAGGTTCCGAATTTTTCTAAATTTGGCACAGACAATTTGCCCGAACATTTTAACCTACGTTCGAGATTTAAATGCCTTTTATTCAGATTTTGAAACCAGGTTTGAGAATGCTTTTGACTATGGTAATACCACATTAGGTAATTAATTCATATGGTTCATATTGAAAAAAATGTCACATTACAATAGATACTGATCGTAATAAGCACAAACGAAGATCTTAAAGTTTAGAAACGGATGCCAGCAATTTTGGCTTTGAAAAGTCAAACTTGTTATTTGTCCCGACATATGGAATATCGTGAAGAAATTTTTCATTACTAGTGTGAAGGTGTTTCAGCGCAGTTGCCGATCTTCAAAACAAATACAAACAAAAAAAACAATAAAGAAATAAAGAAAAAAACTGTACAATACTAACAGAGAAGATTTAAGGTTAAACCAGACAAGATTGATACCAAATGTTGAAAATTTGATATTGCAGTGCTCTCCCATTAAAATAATTTGTTTGTTGTTTAGTTAGTTTATTTAACAGTTTTATTTATTAACTAACTTTTAATTTAATTAATCAGCATGTGCTTTTTAATTTTTATTACTATACTTCATTACAGTTAGAAATTTAATTCTTTTAAAGTAGGAGTACTAATACCAGCTGTCAAAAAGACATTTAAGTTGATAAATTTACAAAAATTCAATATTAGTTAATCAGGGGTCTACCGCAAAGCGAAAAACATGGCAAGGGGCCTATGAGACTAAAAAGTTTGGGAACCTCGAATTTAGAGCCTCGGCAGATTGTATATGTTGCAAAGTGGATCGTCAGCCGCACTAGGACTAGAATTCAAGACTCTTCGGACACGAGTTTGCGATATCGATTCCTCGTTTTCCGTTATAACAACATAAGCTATCATGCAATCAATGTAATATCACTGCTGTTTGTAAAATATGCAACACCATGAAGGAATCATCCGAATTAAATGAACTTTGTTGCAAATATCAGTTATAGGATGTTACGAAAAAAATAGTAAAGTTTCAGAGCCACCGAGCATGCGTGGCGGGCACAGTGTCCTCTGGACTGATGCTGAAAGCGTATAAATAGAGGGCCGGGACGTTGAAAACTGTTAAGGATTATTTGTAAGTGGCGAACATTTAGTGAGACCTAAGCATGCCCCCACAACGAAATAAGGAGAAATTCCAACAACTTACGAAGTTTGAACGGGGGAGGATTATCGGTCTTCGAGAAGGAGGATATTCCTTTCGTGCAATAGGAGCTCGTGTGCAGCGAAACAGTTCCACAGTGAGGCGAGTGGGGAAACAGTGGACCGACGAGTGCCAAGCAACTCGAAAAACTGGTAGTGAATGACGGAAGGTGACGCCAGCGCGCGACGATTGACACCTGCTCCGCATGGCGGTGAATGATCATACAGCTTCCTCCAGGCAGTTGGCAGTACGTTGGTCTACTGCTACGGGTGTACTAATATCGGCTTCGTCAATTCGTCGACGTCTGCTGCACCGTGAATTGCGTTCAAGGGTGCCTTTATACAGGATCCTACTCACGGCAAACCATCAACGGCTGCTTCTGCAATGGGCTCATGATGAGTACAGAACCTGGCAAGCTGATTGGCACCAAATTGTCTTTTCAGATGAATCTCACTTCAATTTGTGGTACTATGAAGGCCGCATTCGTGTTAGACGCCATGACAGTGAACACTGCCTTCCAGAGTGCGTTATCGAACAGCATAGTGGTCTAACACCTGGAGTTATAGTTTGGGGTGCGATTTCGTATCATGGACGATCCAATTTGCAACGAATTGAAGATAACCTCAATAGCAACAGGTACGTCCATGAAGTGCTACAGCCCGAAGTCGGTCCCTTCCTTTAAGGCATCCCTGGAGCTATCTTTCAGCAGGATAATGAACGCCCACATGTTGCAAAGACTGTTCGAGACTTTTGTTCAGCCCAACACATGCAACTTCTTCCTTGGCCTGCTTATTCGTCGGATATGTCGTCTATTGAGGACGTGTGGGGTTTGGTCGGTCGGCGTCTCGCTCGTGATCCATGTTCTGCAGCTTCAAAAGACGAACTTTTGCTGCGCATACAAGCAATATGGAATTCTCTTCCACAAGCAGACATTCAAAATCTGTTTGATTCCATGCCACGTTGTATAGCAGCACTTATTGCAGCGCGTGGTGTCTACACCAAATACTGATTTTGGACACTTAATATTGCCCTTTTGCTTTGAAAATTTCGTCGTTTTTTGTACTAATACAAGTCATTTGTGCATTAAATTTAATTTAATTCTGATGATTCCTTCATGGTGTTGCATTTTTTACAAACAGCAGTATACATCTATAGTGCTGAGAAATGTGTATAAAATAATAATCTCTAATTATCTTGTTTAATTTGATAATCAAACGGAGAAAAGAAGTCCCATATAAGACAGCTCTGGATCCCGTAAAATATTGATATGAGTTTGCAATAATTGAAAGAAAAGTTTACTCTTTTTTACTTAAAAAATAAGATATAGCTTGAAAAGTGTTTATCCCCAGTTGTTAGATTTTATGCAATCCCGCATAAGATGATATCTAGCCC
This sequence comes from Trichonephila clavata, assembly GCA_019973975.1. Classification (NCBI taxonomy): domain Eukaryota; kingdom Metazoa; phylum Arthropoda; class Arachnida; order Araneae; family Nephilidae; genus Trichonephila; species Trichonephila clavata. Next base: position 145,582 of record BMAO01000492.1, read on the forward strand.
CCAATAAATGTTCTACGATATTGCACTAAAAATAATATTTCATTTGTTATACTTGGATTTAATTTTCAATTTAGCTAAGGCTTTAACTGGAATACAATATCGTTGAGATTTTCATAGAGACACATAAATGACCTCCGGAAGAATTGTTGCCGCCCAGCCAATATGGTGGATATGACTCCCGGCTTGTAACCGAGTGGGCTCGGGTTCGAAGGTATGGTCGTATCTTCTTCGGGAAAAGAAGTAGGAATTTCGCCAGAAATGGATTCCCGTCTCGAATAGAAAGCAGTGCACCCCTTCTGTTGTATGCTGGGATCATCATTTGTAATAAAAAGTCTATATTCTACTGCATGTTTCTGTATTTCTATCCTTCGTATTTCATATGTATCTCAGTATAAAACACACAACAACAACTGTTTTTGTTAATTAAAAAGGGTTTCGCATTTTAAGATATTCAAAAATTGTATAAGAAAAAAATAAATTTAATTTGAAAAGACATGTGAAAAAGCAAATGTTTTTCACTTTTTTAGATACGTTTATTTCCATTATCATGTACTTGAGAAGGAATAAAAAATTTGAATTAAAAATAAAAATTAATTATTTGTTGCTTCATATTAATAAGCATATTTGTTTACCACAAGAGGAATCAAAATCACTCTCATGCTTAGAAAATTCACCAGTTTAAATGTTTGAATCCAGATGAAGATTTTCTCTCCGTAATGAGATTTGTGATCAACTGCTTTCTGAAATATGTTTCGGTGTAACGGTCCCTCCCTCTCCACAGACTGATTATCAAACGTCGATTGTCTCGTACTCGGGAGACTGTGACTTACTCTCAACCTCACAAGGAGTAGCGTCTTGATGCGAATCTTTAGGCGATAACTACAACCCAAATAAATAAGAGAGAGAGAGTTAACGATTTTATTAAATTTACTTTTACTACTCAAGAATTAGGAAGACGATCAAGTAAACATAATATAAAAAAAACAACCAAAGTTTTACTTATCTGAACTACACTCATGTCCATAAATTAAGGATAATGAAGTTCAGGCAAAGAAAGAGACAGAAGCAAAACAAATGACTTATTTATAAAGTCTATTTATTAAACAAAGGGTAAAGAGCAAAAAAGATGCTACATGTTTCACATAATTAATAAAAACTGCGATTTTTACTCCCTGGAGCAAATTTAAAAAAAGAACCTATTTACAAAAAACAGTATAACATGGTTAGTATGATGGTTAATACGGAGTATGTCTCCCGACGATGCAATACAGGCCTTACAACGCCTACGCATGCTGAGTATCAAATTATCAATCTGATCTTGGAGAATATTACACCACTCATCAAGCAATGCCCTCCGAAGTTCCGGTAGACAGGTGGGAGGGGGTTGACGGGCTGCAATTCGTCGGCCAAGCATATCCCACACATGCTCTATTGGATTCAAGTCCGGTGAGTATGCTGGCCAATTCGTACGGGTGATATCCTCCGATTGAAGGCATTCGTCTACAATGTTTGCACGGTGAGGACGGCGTTGTCATCCATAAACAGAAATTCAGCACCCATGGCGCCCCGAAACAAACGTACATGTTGTTCCAGAATGACATACCGATAGATGTGGCCTGTCATCGTTACACTCTGAACATGCAGTTCAGTTCTGGAACCAAGATAATTCCTCCCCAAACGAGCCATCCTGCACCACCGTAACGGTGTCGTTTAATGGTGTTCTCTTGGTGGTAACGGGTACCTGGCGCTCTCCATATGAAAGTTCGGCGAGAATCAGACTGCAAACTAAACCTGGACTCTTCGGAAAACATCACACAAGACCATTGTTGCGGTGTCTACAATGCATGCTCTCTACTCCAGGTTAATCGCAGTCGACAGCGAGTTGCGTTAAGGGAACACATCCGACGAGCATATAGACCAATGTACCCTAAGTGTTTGTACACGGTCTGCCTTGAAACTGTCGTACCGGTAGCTGAAGAGAGCTGACGAGATAGGTCTGATGCTGTGATCCGTCTGTTTCTTTTGGCAGTAACTGCTAAATACCGGTCCTCATTCGGCGTTGAAACTCGGGGGCGACCTGTGCTATAACATCTACTCACAATACCATCATCTTGGAATCGTTGCCAAAGCCTGGAGATGACACTCTGGGCGATTCCAAGCTCCTCGGATACTTCTAGGTGGGTACATCCCCATTCCAGTCGTCCGATAATTCTACCACGTAAAAAATCATCCAAATGCTTCCTTTGTGCCATAACTATGCGGTTATTGCACTGAAAGGCTTTTAAAGCGCTTGTGAACAATTTTACTTCTTTGTCACCATTCCGTATATACCCCTCTCTTACACTCTCGTCATTGTGACATACTATCCGCGCCATGTGCTGGTTTCCTGTAATTTGCATATTCTTCTTCAAGATGTGTGTGATAATTCTACAGGTGAAATTTTTATTTTAGAGTTCAATTTCTGTGTGATTCCGAATTATCCTTAATTTATGGACGTGAGTGTATTTGCAGACGCTTTAAACACTTGTTTCCTCAAAATAACAAAAGCTCCCGAGATTACGTAGATGGCCTCGGATGCAGCGATCAGTAATAATTTCCATTCCCCTTTTCAGACACTACTATCCACACCAAAAGGTGCCTGGGCTTAGATAATGAGGCTTTAACTGGTTGATGAACCAAATTTTAAAAGTAAAATTCTCCGCATTGCCAATCACTAACTTCTCAATTAATACACATAAGCTATCAATTTCCATATTATATTTCACTCACTTTTATATATATTTGTCATAGAATTAATCTAATTCAAATAGTACGCTTCCACTCTATGAAGTGGCAGTTAGACTCAGGTAATTATGGGTTATGTAGTTGCAGTAGCCATAGGTTATGGTCAATGATTAGTAGCCAACATGTCCTGAGTTCAAACCTTAGTGCTACTGAAAACCCGCTGTGTGAATGGGCTAATGCACGTAAAATCTATCGAGCCTCAGTATCCTCCCGTAGGAAAGGAGGTATCAGTTCAGGTGTCTTCCTCGTCACTTGATCATGATTTAAAATTACAAGGTCCGTTACCAACAGCCCTCAGGTTGCTTTTTAATGCAATGTTAATAATCACACAAAGAATATTACCTTGTGCTATTTTAAGAGGGAATCCTCAAGCCCCCGTTACAAAAGAGCAGTCCATTTTTTAAGAAAATATAGGATTCACTTATTTTTTACTAGTTTCATATTTAGCTACACAAATCTTTAGATCTCGTTTAAAAATTTCAGGGTGCGTTCTATGTTTGGGGTAATTTTAAAAATGATTTTTCAAACATGTTTTAAGTTTAGATCCTCGAAAATTAAACCAGCAATTAATTGAGAAATTTCATCTTCAGTGATATCCCGTAAGTATAACTCAGCCGTATAAAGAAATAAATTATGTTCTTTCTTGTACCGTATTATTTCAAAACTCTGTAAAAAGGAGGGGATTGTGTTTATACATGAATGAAAACGTAAATGCATTAAAAAATTCTGTGTAGTAATTTGTGTTTAATGTTACTTGAGAAAAGCTTACTTTATATGATATTTTGATCACGTTTTTATTTCGGAATGTCTTCACAAATCCAATCCTTCTATATAAAGAAACTCCTCACATATTTTGTCTGTAATAAAAGAGAACAAAAGACTAGCGAAATTATAAACAAATATATATATATGAGAATTCTTCTCAATTATATATATATATATATATATATGTACATTTCACCATAATTGCATTAAAAGTACCTTAACCTTGTACACTAATAGAAAAAAAACTTCAAAAATCATCGAACCTAGGAATGTCTTCCGGCACTGTAAGTAAAATCATTCATAAAAATTTATAGTTTATACAGATGTTTAAACGTAAAGTTCGTCTCCTTTATTAAACATATAAATATAAACACACAAACCGTAATAAAAAGAGATATGTTTTCTTTTGCTCAACTGTCAGGAATGATCGTACGAAATGACTTCGTCAGTGTACAGAAAAGTTTCCAAACGGACTCATGATGGTTACAGAATTTTGTTACAACGACAAATTAACAATCAAAAAAGTTTCAAGTAAAGCCAAAATTAATTCGCTTTACTATCAGCAGCCTATTTTAAAACCAATTTTTGAAGAAGAAATTCCAGCCTTATATGGAAAGGACATTGTGATAAAGTTGAGCTTCATGTCGACTAAGCTTCTAGAAACATGTCTAAATCAACTCTCGCTTATTTAGTAAAGAAAGAACCAGAAACAGGAATAAAGCTCACTCTATTTGATGAAATACCAGTAAAATCACTTCACGCTTCTCCAACAGTCTTTGTGCTTTCGGTTCATTAAAACGAGCCTAAGGAGTGAGTGAGTGAAAATGAACGTCGCTCTGATCAGTAGACCTCGTAATTTTAAACCATGGTCAAGTAACCAGGATGACATCTGAGCTTGCAACCTCCTCTCCTAACTACCACACCAACGGAAGGACGCTTGAGCTTTCGACATATTTAACGTGCATCGCTCCCCTATATGGCGGGACTTTAGTGGTACTGGGTTTAAACTCACTATACGCCCCAGCCACGATCCGATACCTTGACCACTAGGCTACTGTGGCCTCACGAACCTGAGAAAAACGGCATCCAAAAACATTGAACGGATTTTGGAAAACGTTTCAAGAAAAATGGATTGCCAAATTGGCAGGGAAGTACTAAAAAAACTTTACTTCCATGGAAAATTTGATCTAAAGTTATTGTCAAGAATCATTTCTATCGGATATAAGCAAATCGCTGCAAAAAATACGGCATTTATAGATATACATTTACTATCAAAATCGTTTTCGCGAAATGCGAAATGGCCTTCTTTATAATGTAAAATAAATCAATAACATACTAGAGATATGATAAAAAAAATCGTTATATTTTTATTTCTTTTTAAAGTTATATTTAATTTCTTAAACATAATTTAAATCCATGAATGGGGATTTAGTTTCAATATTTTTAACATTGTGTCACAGACAAAAGAAACATAATAACATTTTTCAGAGGATTTTTATTTTAGAGTCAATGTAATGTGACTGGAAAACGTATAGATATGCTCTCAATCAAATTTTCTTTCTAACAGGAACAATTTCTCGAGTTATTCGTGAATTCAGCTTAAGAAAGAACCACATTCATCAGCCAATAATTGAGCTGTCATTGCGCAAAAAAGGAAACCCATATCTGCGTTTTCTTCCACTTTACTTCCAGCTCCGTATTTCCTACGGATTTCTTGAGGTTTCCAATTACACCTATGACCGCTCCAGATAACTTCCCTCGCAGTAAAGTACACTAAAACAAATTATCTATTCGATTCACGGTTTCCGGTAGAAAAAATAAAGCCATTCTCTACAAAAAAAAATCGACTTGAAATGAAAGCAATCCAAAACAAGGCTTCTGCTCAATCCTCTTCGAAAACATGAAAGAAGACATAGATTTGACCTCCGCAATGGAAAACTTTCATCTTGCCTTTAGAAACTTGACGTTTGGTTAAAGTACGTATGACTGGTTCGTTTAAAAAAAAAGAAAGAACAGTTGATGTTGATGTGCCTTGTTTTCAATAGGTGGAGTCAGAATGAGTAATTTGCTGTTAGATTTTAAACTGTTTCAATTGAAAAAGACGCGTCTAACCTCACGGTGTTGAAAAGGAATTGACCACGTTCGGTCTGACAAGTTAAGTTTTCAATTAGAAAAACAATATACTTTTCAAAGGTAAAGGATTTGACTTCTTTTATTTGATATTTACAACCCGCTGGAAGAATAATGATATTTTAAGCAACTGGAAGCGATTGCATCTATGACAAATGGTTTTGAAGCACCTTTTATTATGGTTTAAAAAGTATTTATTAACCTAAGTTCCTCGTGGAGGAAAAATGAGCTTTGAAAATAATAAGCAATTTAAATAAAAGTTCTGTTATTTTATTTTTTTTATTATATATTTGTGGTAAAATTTATGATAGATGGCTCCCATGCATGATAAATAAACGAACGTGAACATTCTGAAAAATAAGTTAAACAAGTAATATAAAAAAAAATTAAGTTGAATTCCTACTTAGGTCAACAAAGAAATTTTATTTTAGTTACTTTTTATTAAATAGTTACAATTAATATAAATATGTGTATACATATATGAAAGAATCACAGCATTAAGTGACAAAATAAAAAGCGATTTTTCTTGCAATTTTTTCCATTTTTCTTTCTATACATGGTGTTGAATTATTTTCTTTGTTTTTTATTCATTAATTAAACTTAATTATTCTAATAAAATGTTCGGTAAAAAAGAAATCACATTCTCAGAATTTAGGTCATTCCAAGAGGGATTCGAACCCACGACCTTTGGATTAGAAGTTCAAAACGCTATCCATTGCGCTACAGGAACACAGCGAATGATTGTCCTTTCTATGTATGCTGTTGGACTATTATTTTTGTTTGTTACTATTTATTCATTTTTAATTTAATTAATGAATTATGTTTGAAAAACAGTATTAACATCAAATATCATCCACCACAAGTTTAAAAAATGTATTTGAACTTGAAAGGATGAATAGAAAGTATTTTATAAACGATTAAAAATTTGTACAAGATATATATATATATATATATATATATATAGGGGAAGAGGGAACTTATATAGGAATTGAAAAAAATAATTCATCATTTTGTTAAAGGAATCAGAAGCACACACAAAAGAGAGATGGGGGGGAGGGGCATAGGTCCGGACTCCCCTCACCCTTGAATTTCTTCTCGATTGATTATAATCCTATGTTTATAGTACGTATTTGTTATTAATAATTAATTTTATTAATTAAAGCTAACTATTTATTCGATAATTTATTTTTAACTGTTTTTTTTTTGTTCCCGACAACCGATAAAAATCAAAAGGACATATTTGGTGGCATATTGAGGTATGACAAAAGAAATTATTTAAATAGTATTACTTATATAAACTTGCTCTAGTTTAGAATAAGTATGTTGTTATTAAAATAAATATTTTTTTACTAATTCATAAACCTAAGAATAAATAAACAAATAAAAGAAAATAAGTGCATTTTTCTTTCAAAACATATACACTAGTTGAATGGCGTAAAATATTTTATTAGTCAACTCTTGATACAGATTTAATGTAAAAGTTTTTTTCATTTAATTCATTTTTAATTTTAGCATATATTTATATTTTGAGATATAAGAAATTAAATATTACATGGGGTAAAAATTTTAAGGAAAGATTTTTGAAGAATTTTTCTCTTTATAAAGTTTTAATATAATTAAAAAGGCTAATTTTTCACAATTAAATGCAATATCTGTGTTTCAACTTTTTTAAGAAATAGTAGACGTTCTTTGTACACCTATTGTGGTAAATATACTTGCTTCTTGTTGATAACTGTTTATGGGAAAATTATTGTATCATCTCTCTGTTTCTTTAACATTTAAAATGAACTATAGTTTATATGTTTTGTCGTCAGTATCAGAAAGCGTGTGTTTTCAGTACCATAAATACTTGTATTGACCGTGGTAGCCTAGAGGTCAAGGTAACGAACTCGTGGCTGGCGTGTTATGAGTTCGAGACTTGTATCGCTGAAGACCCGCCGTTGAGGGAGGGGCTGATGCACGTTAAATATGTTGAGGCTAAAATATCCTCCCATTGGCATAGTGTGGAAGTTAGGAGAGGGGGTGCCAGCACAGGTGTCGTCCTTGTCACCTGACCATGTTTCAAAATTAGGAGGTCCATCGCCAAAATCCCTCGTGTAGCTGAAGAGTGCGGCGTTAATATTCACTCCCTTGCACACAAAAAAGGGGGGTGTCCAAGGGGCCTGGACCCCCAACCCTTTTGGTTTTTTTCGATTGATGATAATCATATATATAACGTAAAGTTTAATTAAGTACTTGTAATTAACAAATTATTTGATTAATTAATGCTAATTATTAATTCAATAATTTATTTTTTACTGTTTTTTTGTTAACACAATCGACAAAATCAGAAGAATCAGTTGGTATTGTCTTGAGGTATGATACGAGTTGAGGGACTTTCGATCATGCCCCCCCCCCCTGAAAATTTTTTGTGTGCGCTACTGCTCTCTTGTATACTATCAAAATAATTTAACATTAAACGGAAATTATGTTTGCATTAAAATTGAGAAAATAACAAAATTTGAAAAACTATAAAGCTAAAAGTTTTACAAGGACTAATTTTTCTAAATATCATCCAAAAAATCAATTAAATAGAAGTTGCTATTAAATGAACATTTTTAACGAAATAATTGACTGAGTTACCCAAAACTAAAGGCTAAATTGACTACATCTGACCTGGCTCTACACTCTCCAAATTCTACACCACACCAAGGTTGAGCACTTTGAATCTCAACACATTTGATGTGCATCAGGGCCTCTACATTTATAATCTTTAGCGGCACTAATACTAAAACCCGCTTCTAGACAGAAAGGTTAAAGATATATATATTAAATAACATCCAATTCTTTTAAATTTTTGTTTCTGTATTAAAAATAAAACATTTTAATTCCAGAGAAAGGAGTTTCAATAAGAAAAGCCACACGATTTTAATTTTTTAACCTTTACATTCAAAAAGATTCGTCGAAGAATTTTCCGATTCTTACATGAAAAATGTTTTATGACTCATAATCAACTTTGTATATCTAACCGCGAATATTTATCCGTCTCATATTTTGATTTGACTGTTATACAATTATCAAAGGTCTCAAAACATTAGAACAATAGCTTTCTATTCAAGATTTCTTGAAGGAAGTTACAGTTATATACTATTAACCAGTGCTGCTCCGAGAAAAAGAGGAAAGATGTAACAAAACTGTAATGTAAGACTCTTTAAATTTAGAAAAGTAATAATAACGTAACTAAAATTTCAAATCAAAGGGAAAAATTATTAATTATAGATCATAATATTTTGCTATTATTCACTTCTCCATCTCATTTAACACTATGTATCGTAGTCTCACATCCTTTCCAAACAGATCGATCTCTGCAGTCTATTGTGAAAAGATCAGGATAAAAATAATGTAACCAATGTATTTAAAAATGTATCAATTGAGACTAAAAGAGCACACACACATGTTATATATATGTGTGTGTGTGCGTATCTATAAATATGTGTATATGTATTTTTATATATACATATTTATAGATACACATGCATGAATCTGTTGGAATTTGCATATTGTTATTTATTTTGTAATTTTTGAATGTCTAATTTTGGCAACAGCAAAACCAGATTGCTCCCACTATTTATGCTGGTGCATCTGGCACCATAGTTTGTAGTGAATGAATTGTGGAACATAAAAATATGAACTTTGGAAGACTTGTTGTTATTTCAGTCCTGATACACTATCAAGTCCGTACAAAATCTAATAAGACAAAGCAATAAATAGAAATGTATACGTAACTAGACTGCATAAATCAAAAATTTTAAGTAAGATTACCAATTAGTATAATAGCAAATTCTTAGCCATAGGAACTGCGAGGGTAAACATAATTTTAAGGTCTGAAAGCAAATTCTTACACACACGCACATATATATAACAAAATAAATAACATCCTAACATATTTTTGAAAGTTAAGTGTATTATCGGTGAAATCAAGCGTTTGAAAAGTGGCCGAGAGCAATTTGTAAGTAATAATAATAATAAACCTGCTCTTTGGTTGCTTAAAGAAATTAAATTTTGTTAGCTTGTGGACACTTTAAAATCACGAATACCTCAGGGGCTATAAACATTTTTAGCCGCTAAAAATGACACAAATCAAATACTGAGGGTCTAAAATATTTGCTAGTTTAAATATAAATAGAAATTTTATAAGGAAATATGGATTGAAATTGTAAATCACTAGAAGCAATTAAAGGTGAAATTTCAACTAAATCACATAGAAAAATGTTAATCATTTTGAACAACTTGTTTAGGTTATTGGCACATATTGAAAATACTTGAAATGAATGTAAAGTAAAAAATTTTAAAGCTTCGAAACATCTTTAGTTGTATACAAAAATGTAGAAACGCATAACATCTTACTGATTATTCATTAACAGCTTATTAAAACAACACATGAGAGTTAATACAGAATAAAAGCTATTGCAGTAATTTTGAACCAAATGTTCAACTGAAAAATGATACATAACACCTATATCTTTCATGAGAGGTGACCACCATAGCAACGGCGTAATGGAGAATATTAGCCCCCCCCTGTAAAGTCAGTTTTTGGGCTCCAGTTGGTTTATTACATACTTGGCGCCAGTCAGGCTTTGGGCCTCCTTGAATCCTGTCACCCCAGCGATGAGGGTTGTACGTTACGCCAATACATGATAGATGAGTGTTATAGTCACGAAAACATTGCCAGCGTTTCTGAGTCAAGTTTCGTGTTTTGGGAGCACTAAAGACTCGTCGTGTAGAGAAACTGTTGGATGATAAATCTGAAGGAACTCAAAGTCCTCTCGTTGGTGTGGAGGGGAAGTTTGTAGAGGGGGGTGTCAGATCAGGTGTCGTCCTTGTCAGTTGCTCTCAAAATTATGAGATCCGTTGTTAATAGCCTTAGTATAGCTTCAAAGCAATCTTTAATAAAAGATCTAATCCAATCCATACTTGATAAGACTTTGTGTTTAGACAGATTTAAAGAGCACGCGAGAACCATTACACAATGCTTTTCTGGCAGGAAGCGAATCGAATTCGCAATCCTTGGATAATTCCACTACGATTCCGATATACCTCATTCTACAGACTAAAACCCTCCCAAAAAGAGAGAGGATTTTCATAAAAAAATGTTTATTATTCCTTTATTTTTAGTTGATAAAATGTTTGTATCTAACGTAACGGTTTCATTTTGCTCATGCAATATATAAGTGTGTATATTGTATATCTCAAGGTGGAGAGGGGTATTATATAAATTTATATATGTGGTGTAAATATTTTTAAAACTAGATTTCCAGCATTGAAATGAAGAAGCTGAAGACCCTCAAAAATCGGGGATTTACTCCAAAAATTAGTTCTTTGATAAATTGGTTAGACGTGATTTCAAACGCATACTTTGTTTAATATTTAACGCCTTGGAACTCTGCAAAAAAATTTATGTTACACAATGGTCATTTAAAACCAGAAGGAAAGATTTATTTATGAAATTTATGTTTTTCATATATATCGAATTGTTAAAATGTAGCTGTGTGTATTCCTGTTTTTCTCCCCGTCACAATTGTAAAACAATTCCTCACGTTTCTTTCTTGAAATGCCGTGATGCAATACAAGGTAGTGAGTTTTATGGGAGGTGATACTCCTGCTTTTTTATTGTTAAGTTTATATTGGGATCGTTAAGAATTTCCTAATAAATTCAAGAGGGTTTCTTAGTATTTATAAGGCGTGTCGCGGAAATCAGGAAATAGAAGTTCTGAATTTCAACAACCCAGAAAAAGTCGTCATTTTGATAAATTTGAAAATTTCGTGATTCGTAGATAACAACTCTCATATTTCTTGTTCAGAAATAACTATGCAAGCTAGTACGTATATGTAATAAATAAAATGAAAATAAAATGAAATGAAAAGGAAAATGTTTCTAGATCATTGTCCTTCTGCTTCAAATGAATTAACATAAACTATTCAAATACATAAGAGAGAAATTTTGCATTTTACTAAGTAAATTATTCTTTATACAAAACGCGCAACATATGCGAAAATAAAAACGTATTTGTAAGATTTTGTCTATACTATCTTTACCACTTTAATACACAGAGTTAATTCTAATCTTGTACCATCCTTACACAGAGCCATTTCTAATCTTGTACCATCCTTACACAGAGTCAGTTTTAATCTTGTACCATCTTTACACAGAACCAATTCTAATCTTGTACCATCCTTACACAGAGTCAATTCTAATCTTGTACCATTTACACAGAGTCAATTCTAATCTTATACCATCCTTACACTAAGTCAGCTCTAATAATTCTACCGATAGTTATAAATGATAGCAGAAAATTATAATTTAAACTGCAATGACAATGACTTACAACTGCAATAAATAAACTGCAATATCTACGAGAAATTATCAATAAAAGAAGAGAAAGCTTAAATATAAAGCTATAGTTCAATTTTTTATCAATTTTTATTTAGAATAAATGACCCTCTAAGAAAGATTAAATCTAACATTTCATGGACTTGTAGGTTATTTTTCCTTTAGTTTCATTATATGAAACTGGTTAAATAAATTTGTAGCACATATTAAATATCTCAAAGCTATTCCCTGCAATTTACTCATACATCGTGGAAAGATATGAAGATGGCACTTATATGAAAATAACCATTTAACGTCAAGTTCCACATAAAATGTGTTAACAGAAAAAATAATAGCACTCTCTTATTGAGAAAATAGTTTCGTTATTTTCCCCCCTCCGTAACGAAAAATTCAAAACGAACTAAAACTTGAATTCCTCCTCAGTTTATTGAATAAAATGATTACACAATTTTCTCAAAACGACGCCGTGTTTTATATAATAATCTACTTTATAGTTAATCTACGCCTACAATTTTGCACAATGCTTTGACCTACAATTACAGCTCGCATCTTCAGCTTCCCCCTCCTTGTAGTGGCGGTTAAAAAATGAAGAGAAGGAAAAAAAGAAGCACAAAATAATGAGCATCAGCGAAGACGTATCACGTGTTAGTTCAGAGGTTATCGCAGCGGGACTGCACGCTGATTGGTGAACACGGAATTCCAAAACTTCTGTTTTGTCATTGTTTCCGGTGGACATCATTCCTCCTTCCCTTCCTCCTCTAAAAATCCCCGCCCCGACACAGAAATTAGGATGAGACCGAGAAATTGATATTCTTTTTTCGAATATTCAAAAACCTGAATGCTCTCTCGCATTTAACGAAATGCTTGTTGGTTTGAATATTAAGCAGCTCTTTCTATCGCAAGAATCTGTTCTGTCATTGAAATGCGAGACTTAGGTCTTTCTCAACACTCATTATATGTTAAAAAGATGATATACAGAGGACAGATATAACTTACAACTGTGATTTATACATAATTTCAATTTCTTAGACGTAATCTGCGATCTCAACGTGAAAAGTGGATGGCAGATATGCTGCGTATAAATAGATTGAGAATCATGCCAGCTACGCGGCTTCGTTTCTTTATTTTTTCTAGACCTTGTATTACATTTAAAAATTATCCATCTGTATGTATTAAGATATATTTCGAAGCAATTGTCATGGAAAAATCAGTTTGTTATTCATTAATATTAAAGCTGATAGATGATTAATCATTAATATTTTTGATAGGTGATCAATCATTAATTTTAAAGCTGGTAGTAAATTTTACAATGACAAAGCAATGTTTTAACTCATTTGAATAATTGAAAAAAGTTAACGGGAAATTCTAAATGTAAAGCTATTTCTTTTGATTTTTCTTTCACGTACTGTTATTTCAAAAGAGAAAAAAAAAACCTTAGAATTTTAAGGCATAGGCAGAATAATAATAATATTTCTAATCACGCCTTTTTATATAAATTTGGACTAATTATATTTTGGAAAAACTTGAAATTAAATTTGCAGCTGCATTTAACCCCTTAACTGCTGATTAAAAATTACGCGATTTGTTTCCCCGTGCCACCATTTTCACACAGGTGTGCGCATGCGGTGTATTGGAGGGCGGGGGGCAGATATAAGCAAATTTTCTTCTGAAATAAGTAAATCCTTCGTAAACACTGTCATAGTCATTTTATTGCATTATAAAGCCTTCCGAATAGTTTTACTGATAGTAGCGCAAAGAATGGAATAGTATTTCGGAAGGATGGATATATCCGTCCGAGGCACATAACGTACCGGTTGAACCAGACGGATATACACGCCGGCTGCACTTGAGGGGTTAAAGCAAGATTTGAAATGCTCGAAAATAAGAATGCTTGAATTTTGATGGTTGGTTTAGTTGAATTAACATTTCTGTAAAATCATTAAGACTTTTGGGATTAAAAAAAGTAATGAGAAAATAAGATGGATAAATATAAATCTTGAAAATAAATGAGTGCCTTTCTGGATATCATTCAAGGTTAACTGAAATACTTTAAAGAGATTTAGCCTTCAGTGAAGTTTTCAATTACTTCTAGGCAAACACTCAAGCTCTCATCAATTTGTTATTTTTATTGCAATGTATAAGTTTAGAATGCATCCTTTCGTTCTAGAACTTCTAAGAGAAAGAAAAATCAAGTAAATTGTGTGTTTCCCATTTCTACACAAAATATGATAAATTATTTATTTCATACTCAGACTCAGAAACAATATGATTAATAAATACTAAAACAATGCACACACAGTCTTTTTTATCGTATTTTTGAAAGTTTGAAAATAGAATATCTGTTAGTTACAAATAAATGGATAGTTCTACCTTGGCTTTAATTTTAAATTCATAATCAGCATAAAACCTCATCCAGAGATAAGAGATAAAAGGCTGCCTTAAAAATTCGCATTACATCACACTGATTCTTCTTTTTACTACTGTCTTGTTAATCGTTTCACTGCAAATGTGACAATCAGCTCCACAAAATTATCTTTGTTAATAATGTAATAATTAATAATAATAATTTGTTAATAATTTAATACTTATCTTGGTAATGTGTATGGTTTTTAATTAAGGTCGTATTGTAGTTTTATCATTAAAGTACATTATTATTGCATTTAATACATTGTTATTGCATGGAAGAGAGGGGCGCAATGAAAATTATGATTGATAATTGGGTCTCAAATATTGAAAACTTGAAAATAATTGTGTTAAACTATAATAATTCCTCTACATTAACTCATGATATATATTATATTGACAAAGTTAACTTTAACTAAAAATAATAATTTAAAGATATATCTGGGTAATTATAAAGCACCTCAATCTGGTTGTAATAGTAATTCCCTTTTATTAGGAGTAAGAATTAATTTAAATTAATACATTTTCAGATAATTTTCCCCTCTGATTTGATTAGTTATTATTTGTTTCAGTGATATGATAAAATTAACATAATGTTTGTCATACACATGAATGGCATTTACACATTCATTATAAAACATTTTATACAAAAAGATCGTGAAAATATAACAAATATGTAAGAGCTTTTTAAGAAACAAAACTGCATTAGATGAATGATTATATGCATATACAATAATTCCTTCTTTTAATAAGCATCATTTTTAGCTAAAAAGGGAAAATTAAAGAAAGTACAACTATATCTCTAGATTCAATATTCATATAGAAGAACTAAACAACGAGATGCAGACTAGCTTACGGATCCATTCCCTTATAATGCATCCCAAATTATCACCCTACAAATGAATTCAACTTTAAAAAAATCCCTATATGCATTATTCAACACATGGCTTCCTTTTGAAGAGAATATTCAATTGATAGCAGGGACTTGTTGATTTTCCTGCAGAGGTGGCAACAGTGGCCGGATCGTTTTTTACTATGAGGGATAAGCAGAAGATGATTGATCTCAGCCTTCCAATCGGAACACAGCGATTGCGAGAAACAACCTAACAGCAAACAGCATCAATAACAAAACGAAAAGAGGAAAGCCACCTATCCGCGGCAACATTCATTTACTTTATAGAATGTACACTCGGTTATTGATGATTCCGAGTCATCTGTACACCCCGGGGCTTGGAACGAATTATCGAATGGCTATCGCAACTACGTGCTTCAAAGGACATGCTTGTTGTTATCAGATCGGGAGAACTGTATATTCATTTGGGTCCCCCGTTGTTTCTGTTGGCCCTGCCTTCCCCCCTATCTTTAGATTTTTCAGATGGATGCTGGGAAAAGTGATCGAAGAGTGTGATTCCTTTGCACACCAGGTGGCGGTAGTGGCGTCCGAGCTGTTTGCTCTTACACCATAAGATTATCTTTAAAGATGCAGTGTTCATTTGTCATTTGGTGTGGGGATCAGAAAGAGAAAGAAATTGGACTCATTTTGAGTTTTAATGAAATGGAATGGAATTCTAATTCTCAGGTTGATTAATTTATTGCGAGGTAATTGGATGAGTGTTAGGGTTAGGCTTGATATCGGCATGAGGTTGCAAATAATTTATCATTTATTTAATTTTGGAATTCATTCCTCTAGTTTATTATTTTTATGAAATTTCATGTTGGTTGTTTTCATGTTTTGAAGTTTCACGTTAAAAGTGCTTCCTTTGAAAATAGATTAAGACATGAATTTTCGTGGGAATATATTCTAATATGGATTAAGATGAAAGAGAGAAAACAAAATTTTAAAAGTTATACATTTTGCAAATGTTAGCACTAAAAATGCTACACTTATTAAAACTTTAACACTCATTATTACGCAATATTAAAAAACCAAAATTCTTCAAATTTTAAAAAAGGTTCGAGCTAAACTTTTAAATTTTTCGAATATTTTTAAAAAATATTTTATAGATTGAAAATTGACTGTTATATAAAATAGCAGTCTAGTATTTCCAGCATTACTCTTCACCTTTATTAACACTAAGCGGCTTTTTCCTATTTGTTTCGAAAAATTCAAATACTCATAACATAGGAATAAGATTAAGTAATTACCTATAACCAGGTGCTGTGCTCTGTATTTTATAATTATAAACATAAAATTCAGTATTATTTTCTTTTTGTTTATTTAGTAATATACCTTTCATTATCCTATTTCTCTGACAAAGACATTCCAATAGCTTTAAAAAAACGGGACAGATTTTTATAGTTTGGGCGTAACAATTTTTTTACTTTTATAG
This sequence comes from Trichonephila clavata, assembly GCA_019973975.1. NCBI lineage: Eukaryota > Metazoa > Arthropoda > Arachnida > Araneae > Nephilidae > Trichonephila > Trichonephila clavata. Next base: position 162,364 of record BMAO01000492.1, read on the forward strand.
AATACTTAAACCACAAATTTTTCTCTGCTTTCAGTATAACTTAATAAATATGTATGAACATTTTTAAGAAAGAAAATATCAACTGTAATTCCTCTGGCTTTCAAAAACAATTGTTCTAACTAGGTGGTTAAATCTATTTTCAATATTTAGGAGGGCAGTCTGAGTGCACGGAATTTAAGTGGTGGCATAAATCTATGTCTACATTTTAACAATTAAGAACTGTCGTGATAAAATAGATGAATGTATTCAAAAGAATACAATGTTAAAATTTTACCGGATAAAAACTTAAATAAGTTACAAAGTATTGTAATAAATTTGCATGTAAAAGATATAATCTTGCTTATTAACAGATTTATTTTCACTTCTTTCTTTTTAGCATAAATTTTCCTTTTATTCAGGGGAAAAAACCGAGTATTTCATTTATTACATGTAGCATGTTTTTCATTGTGTTGCTTGATATTTGTTTTACGCAATAGCCATTAAATATAATTATAGGGAGCTTTATTCTTTCTGAGTGGTTTTTCATCGAAATTTCATACTTAAGGGAACATTGTTATTTTATACAGGGTGTTGCCAAATTCGACCTACAAATTCAGAGAGGTGATAGTAGGCAGCATAGGAATGACAAATCACCACAGAGCATGGGATCGCAAACCTCGTTTAGTCGATGAAAAACGTGATCATAGTGGTCTTCGAGAGAACGATGAGCCAGGCAAGGGGAGCGGTCAAGCAAATGTGGAAATTTGGAGCGCAGTGGTAGGGTTGAAGAAACCTGCACAATACAAATTTCTCCCTTCTCCCAGAGTTGCTGCAGACCACTACACACCAGAATGTGTGGTTCACGAATGATGGTGTCCCAGCACATTTTTCAATTGTGGTGCTTAACCATTTCTCTGCTTCATGTCAAGGGAGGTGGTTTGGACGCAGTAGATCAGCTTCCACGCTTTCCGACCTCAATCCCTTAGATTTCTTCTTCGGGGGCCACCTGAAACCCCTTGTGTATGAGACACCGGTGGCTACTTTGGAGAATCTCACTACATTGATCGTCATCTCTGAAGCTGACATCTTCAGCACACAAGATTTGCTTGAAAGCGTCTGACAGTCCTTCTATCGTTGGTGTCAGTTGTGCTATGACCTGCGCGGTTGCAACTTCGAACGATTCCTGTGATAATCACTTGTCTTTGCATTTCTAGCGTCGAACTGTGATGCATTGTTCATATTATAAACAAGCTTTACGTCTGGTAAATGTATTTTCTATAAATAACAGTCGACTCTAGATAACTCAAACCTTCGATAATACGATAATTCGAAGTATATGCTCTATCCCTTGAAAAACTCTTGATAATTCGAGTTAAAACAATACGTTTGGGGACACTCAATAATTTGAAGTAAAATCTGTGACCTGGCTAGACTACAAAGCGCAATAATTTGAAGTTATCTTATAAAACTCTCGACACAATTCGAACACTCACTATCATGTACATGCCCTGTAGCAAAAAGGTTGGAGTTTACAAGTTTTGTGTTGTATTGTCTCTGCGTGTCTCCCCTGTATCGTAGTCCTTTAATGACCATTTGTCTGCTACCCCTTCTTAGTGTTTTCCGGTTCATCAGGCGAAAATGCACTTTTATTGCTTTCCTTCTTCAAGTGGATAATAGACCAACCACACCTGTTGTCAGCCGCCCATATCTTTCGCTTAACACATGGCCTTGCTACACATGTGTTCAGAAAGGATGGTCCACTATTGAGAAGAGATGTGTAGGATTGTGTATGTATGTATTGAACGTATTCTTTTAATATACAGGATTTTTAACTTCTGTATAATATTTATATGTACTTTTTAAAAACTACTTAAAAATAATTTTATACATATGTACAATTGTTGTTTTATTGCATAGTTTCAAATTTTAAATGTGTTAGAAAAAACTCTCTTCGAGTATTTGGGGAGTTTTTTCCTACTCTCTTGATGATTCGAAGTTTTTCATTGGTCCCTCCAACTTCGAATTATCGAGAGTCGACTGTATTGCCTTTTTTCTTCCCACACGACATCACTCCCAACATAACTGTTTTTGTGAATTACTCCGATTAAATGTGGTTTGCGATCTCATATGCTATGAAGGGTTTTCGTCCCATTCTGCCTACTATCACCCCTCTAAATTTGTCGGTCGAATTCGGTAACACCCTGTATATTTTTCTGGTAATGTACAGATTTCCAATGAAATGAAAATTTGATCACTTCAAATATCTTATATATCAGAGCTCATAAAGGATTTCATAATAGTTGGATAGTGCTTGAATCTTTAGATAGAAATTTAGTACTTGTACATCTTTCTCGTTGAATCAAGAGATTTTTCAAAAATCATATCGATTTATTTTTTATTTATTTCTTCATCCTTTTTTGTAAATTTTAAACTCAACAGTTTCTAACTGGGCATGGAAACTTTAAAGCCTATTTGAAACGCTTCAATTTGTCACCTACTAACCAGTGTTCTTGCTCCAGTGACACAGTCCAGGATGTCAAGCATCTAAATTTGCCTGTGCTAAATTCTCTTCCGAAAGACGTGCTCTCATGAATTGCTACAAAAGAGCATATAGCGCGGCCTCCTCCTTTCTCTGCTTTGTTCACAGCAAGTCTTCTTTTACACCGATTTGTGCATATATTAATAGCATTTTTTCTCGTATTGTTTAGATTATAAATTAAATTTTTTTTTATTATTATTATTTTTTGTGTGTTTGCTAACATACTGTACGTTTATGTATATGTGAGTCTTGCAAGTGCGTATTATATTATATATATATATGTCTGTGTGTATATTTTTAAGTATTTGTGTGTATGTATTTTATGCATTTGTATTTTGAAAATCTTATCTGATCACAATGTGCTTCCAAACTTTCACCATTGTAAATTTTAATTACTGAATGTCTCCGTTTTTGCATGTGAGCAATCTTGTTTTTGTTCTGTGTTTATTGTATTTGCATCCTTTCTTGTTTATTTTACCTATTGATTCCCTTTGTGCTTGTATCCCTGTACTTAACACTTCCTACTACTATTGATTGAGTATTGACTTACGTTTTAAGCCTTGTTTTATACTTGTTGGCACACAAGAATCTACCTAGAGTCTCAAAAAAAAATCATGGTATCAAAACAATACAAATAGGCTCTCCCATAATAAAAGTGCTCAAAATTAAAGAATGTGATTTACCATTATCAGTTGTGTTACATACTTATTTTTAGTCATAAGTACAAAAAAAAAAGCACTATTATAGCAGTCAAATTTAGTACATTTACTTGTAGATTCAATGCTTAAATTTATATTGTATTGCTTAGATTTTATTTAAGCGGGCTAATACAAGTATATCTGTATCAAACATGTACATTTGTAATTCCTCTAAAAAATCTTTTAAGAACAGTTTCTTTTGAGTATTCCACCGAAAAATCTCATTTCATACTAAATTTAGCATTTGCTTGTCAGCACTTTATTACAAGTGAAGCTTGGTTACTTTTAGTAATTTTTAAATAATTCAACAAATTCTATACCAATATTGAATTTTTAAATATGTGAAAAATACATTATTTAAATTATCATTTTTCCTTTATTTTAGTATTTAGTTTCATCATGAAGGTAAATACAGAAATAAAATATTTTAAAATAGCGAAATACGAATAATCACTTATTTTACGGATTACCAACTCAGAGACATAATTCAATTATTATAAGATAAATGAACTGTTAAACAAAAGGACAAATTACTTAAAAGTACTTAATGTTCTTCAACAGTAATATTGGTATGCTAAGGCCTATTTATGTCTATTACACATGAATACTATACAGACTTAAATAAAAATCAAAAGTTAGTTTAAATTAATCATTACTTGGTAAAACCTTACGCAATTAAATTGTAATCCTCTTAAGTTAAATTTTTAGAAAATATTATCATTATAAGCAATACCTAATATATATAATAAAACGGATAATGATATATTTATCAGGCATCGAGTAAGAGAGTTCCCTTTTTACAATTCATAAAGATTTTTGTAATCTACAATTTTACTCTCGTTGTTTATAAACAGTCCTAACAGTGCATAAGCACTATTTCAAACCAGTATAAAATCCCAGGCAGACTGCATAATATACCTTTATTTCCCTAAGTCATTCATCCGAAACAAACAAAAAAAGAAAAAGAAGCCCAAATACAAAACGTTCGATGTAGTATCACCTATCAACAACCGCACGACATCCCAAACAGTCAAAGAGCGATCACATCACGATCGTTCCAAAAGCCAATAATTTATCGACAATACGATCGATGTACCGAAGATTTCCTCACTGTAACCACATCCCCCGATCCACCAAACCACCCCCGACCGATATACATCATCTGTCGGATGATCCTTTCAGTCAGATAACGAAACGCATCCGAAACCCGCTTTTCCCAAGCATTATAAATGGAGCAATCAAGCGTCCCTCCAGCACACCTGGTCCAGGCACCATGTTTGACACCCATTACTCAAAACGGCCCATAGAGTAATTGCTGATGCGAAAGGCCGATTAGGCCCTTAATTATTATCATAGGCCAGACCCAACCAATCTGTAGGTTTCCGAAGAATTGGATTGGGCCGTGGGGGATATGCCATACCGAAGACGACGCTATCACCTCATTCACAAAAAGAGGAATCATTAAATATCTATCGGTGCCAATCGTGTCTTTTAAGCTTTCCCAGACGGTTAGTTACCTGGGATGTTTTCTTGCTTTCTTAATCGCCACTTATATTGAATGGTAATTAATAACAGCGGCAAATGTTTAATACATGAGGTTGAACCCAAACTCGACTCGGAATCACGTGGTAAGGTCACTCGGCATGTTTCTTTTACGGATTAAAAGATTGGTCATTAATAACCTTTTCAAGTATGTATCGATGTGTTATATAAGAGGTTTGCTAGCTGTCAGATTCCCAATATTCTGGAGGTAAAATGATAATGTACCCGTGCTGTTTACATGAGCGACTTGGGAAGTTTCACGTTGAAAAAGGGTTTGGTTTTCCGTTTCGATTGGTGCGGGATAATTAGTTCTATTGGGAATACTTGAAGAATTTAAAGTAGAGGCTTGTTTTACAAGGTAATCTTAGATGTCCTTGAAGTGCTGAAGAAGTAGTAATGATGTGTACAGAGTGGGACGAAACAATCACATGTCTCAATTGAGGAAAATTTAAAACATGAGTAGCAAAATAAAAGAAACAGATGGAATATTCTAATATACATACAGGATGTAGCATGGTACAAGCGTGTAATTTGTTTCTGATTCAACAGCTTTTAGTTGAATGTAACAAATAACATGTAATGTGATACTATGTTCTTTTTAATGAGGGAGTTTAAATATACAACCTTTCAAAGGGTTGAAATTTGATCGGTGGCATTCTAATAAAGACTATAACGAAGTTTTTCGTTTGAGTGTGTATATGTTACCGTCAAAGTGTATAATAAAGTTATTTCATAGAATAACTAGGTATTTCTTGAAATAACTAGACTAGGTAATTAAAGTATAATATAGATGAAAAATTTCATACTTAACCTAGTTATTCTGGGAAATAACTAATGATAGACCGTTAAAGTGAAAAATAAACAATTTAAAAATTATTTTATAAATTAATTGCTTATAAATAGCTAAAATCTGCCGAAAAATACATTTTATCCCTTTTTCGGATAAATAATTGAAAAATAATAAGGAAAAGCAGATGATATAATTTACTATTTCTCATATTGCTAACATTGGTTAAACAAAAAGGAACAAAGAATATGTTGTATAAATAGTTATATTTAAATATTATAAAAAAATACATGCTGGGAAGAAAAATGCTCCATAAAACATCGTGTAAAATTTTTCAAACAAAAATGTAAGAGAATATTAACTTAAACTTTAAGAAATACTTTTATTTTACTTTTTTTTGTTTATTAGAGCAAGGATTGCTGCGATTTCCCTTTTTGTGCATATTATTTTTGAAACAAGCACACTTTTTACTATTATACGTTTTCTTACGACTTTTTAGATCCTTGTCCAGTATTACAACTTTGATCTATTGCAACAGATCGAAGCGTTGTGTTGATATTCATACTCAAAGGAAAATAATTTGTTCTCGCATATACTGAATTGAGATCTAGAGTGCAATTGTTTTATCCGACCATTTTCCTGTTCAAATAACTTTCGAGGGCCGTATTTCATACTTTAACGATCAAATTATTCTATAGAATACCTAGTTAAATCATAGAATTCGATAATCTTATATACTTTAACTGACTTTTCTAGTTACTTCATGAAATACCCCTCGTTATTTTATGAAATATAACTGTGAATTATATATATATATACACTATAACTACCTATCTATCTATCTGTGAGTGTGTGTGCGTCTGTGTACATAAAAAAGAGATAAATGATTAAGTGGATGTACCAATGTATGGAAATTCTCTTCAGTATATGAAATTAAGAATATGTGAGTTTTGTTTCTTAAATTATTTTTTTAATCTAGACGAAAATAGCTTTTTCAGTCGAAAAATGAAATTATTCACCAAATGCATAATAATGCATAATAATAATTAAATGCATAATAATAATTAAATCCATAATAATGATAGCATTAAATGCATAACCGTGATAAGCATCCATTTATGATAAATACGATTTAAATCCAAAAGTGCATGTGACCAATTTAATTATACAAGCTTTGACGATGTAAAACGTACCTTTTATTTTTATAGTAAATGCTGCATTAATCGCATATATCCTAAAATGTATACAGGCGTATAAAATTAAAATCTATTTGTCATTGAATCAATTTAAAATTAATTATTGAATAATGTCATTCGATCGTGAGTTCAATATTATTTCTAATGAAAAATAGGGAGTATTATACATTCAACTATTTTTGAATATAATAAAGTAATGCCAACAGTTTTAGAAAACCTTTAAAAAATTTTGAAAACAAAAGCTAGTGTTTGAAAGAAAATACAGATAACAAACACTGAAAATGGCTTTACCTTTACATATTAATAGCAAAATATTATATAAATGTACAGTTAATGATTTAAAAATCCATTAATATAAAGAACCAAATTTTATACTGCCATAAGCCGATATCACTCAACTAAGATTTTAAATGTAAGTTACAGTAGATTTGAGACTTTTTTTTTAATTGAAAGCAACATAACTGAACAAAAAAGATCACGCAACAAAAATTAGATGTGGTACATCAAGCCGAAAACCATAGTTATCAAACAGCATTGTTCTATGATATAATCGGTCAGAATGGGGAAAATTACATCAGAAATTAATTTTAATCTCACCAGGGCAAAAATAGCTGTATAATTTGAATTTTATGCGTCGGAGATTTAACCGACGTTTTATTTAATATCGCACATTACGGATCGTGCACCGAATACACAATGTAGGGCCTCTTAGCATTTTCTCCTCCAAAATACCGTAAAAATAAAAGGTCGCCATCGTAACTGAGTATCATTTTGAAGACCATTAAAGCGAGAATAATAAAGGGATAAATTTATTCGTTTAAAATCGCTCAATATAAATATGATTAAGCGTTTAAATCGCCAAGCCCATTTTTCAGATTATCCCGCAAACCGAAACCAGCGGAACGCGGCTTTTTACCTGTTACCCTACAATCATCGATTTCATTATATACGAACATATTCTCAGACGCCTACTACATCTTATGCCTAAGTACGCGCCCTCTAATTATATAATTTAGTTCACTCTTTCGATAATGCGGGAGCTAGAGGGCTCCTGCATCAGAGTTTTCATGTATAGTGTGCTACTTGGAGTGACTGTATAGTGCTACTTCTAAATAGGAATGTATATCCGTTCCTTAGGTGCAATATTAATCGCCTCTATCACCGTTTGGCTTGTTATTGGCGCATTTAAAAAGTAAGGTAATTGTCAAAATGTGATATTTTGATTTATAATAAAATTATTCTCATGGTGGGTTCAAATGAGAAATGGTATTTAGAAAGATACGTTCGGAATAGAAATAGCCCATAATGAAGGATTTACGAAAGTATATGAGAGGAATTATATTCTAACATCGGAAATCCTATTGTAGCAATTTATATTTAGGATACATACATTAAATTTACATTGTATTTCATTTTAATCACAATTAAAATATGCTTCGAAGTTACTCTAATTTAAATGGTTGGGAGATTTGATCGGAGAGTGGAAAAGTAAAAGAGATTGCTGTAATAATGATGAAAAGACAATCTAGCCATTGTTAAACTATATTTAAAAGAAATTTATAATTAATCTGAAATTGTGTGATAAGGTGAATTATATATTCAGGCATATTAATATATACTAAATATGTCCATCAATTAAGTTAAAGCTCATTAAAAAACTGTTGAGGTATTTTAAATTTCAAAATGAAATTGTTCAATAAATTCATATATTTTCTTAGTTTTCACCAAAATTTTATCTCATTATTGAAGTAATAAAAATTTCCTATGTATCAATTTCAAAAAGTACAAATTTGCTATACTTTTATAAATTTAATAAATTTATATGCACCCATAAAATTTTAAAAAAAACACCGTCAAAACTGTTTTTTTTATAAAATGTATTGAAAATGGAATCATACAAAATCAATTAAAATGTATAAAAGCATGATCTTCACAATGCAAATTTATATTGTTACGGATTTTGTAAATTTGTACAGTAATACTTTAATAATATGTAAATCCTCTCTGGAAATAAAAGAACAGAAATATATATATATATATATATTATTTTCATTGCTAATTTATTATTTATTTAACTATTCACTTACTTATTAGTATTAAAATTTGATGATTAAAAATTACGTACTATTTTTTAATATATAGCTAGCATTTAAGAAAAATAATTATTGTGATATTTAAAAAAAATCCTATGACATAAATATTACTTGAATTTTAGTGTTAATTTACTGGAGGAAAAGAGTAAATTTTTTTTAAAGTAATAAAATTGATCCTCAGGTAAACAGAAATAGTATTAAAAAACTATTAGAAAATATCATCTTACTTAAGAATCAGAAGATAGATAACAACTTACATAATTTTAAGTATAAAACATAAACATTGTTTTATTATCAAAAATGATTCAAACATTTTAATTATTTTCCAATCTAGTTTCTAACATATCAGCTACTTGTACTGTGGTGAATAATAAATTCCATTTTTGAAGATCAAGTTTGATAAATTGAAATAAAAAACTTTTTTTAAATTTTATATCTCATTATTATAATTTTAATATATATCTGCTTATTTGTTTCTAATGTATTAATTGTCAATATTTAAATTTAAAATAATATTATTTATAAATTATTTATTAATTTATTTAGTTTTAATTTAGTTTTATATTATTACGATGTATGAAATATACGCTATAATTTCATCATAATAACAATATATTCATTAATATAATAATTTAAATTAAATCTTGATGAATAAATTAAATCTCTTCAAACTCTGTATAACGTTAGAATTTTGATAAACAAAGTACTAGAACTTAATCTCAATTTATACATTGTTCTAAAATTTCTTTCATTAAAAAACCAAATAATTTAAGATTCCTCTCACACAATAATGGTGGTTTATTTACAAATTCCTGGAACTCTATCATACATATTGCCTGTATAGGTCTAAGTATATAAATAAATATATACTTAGGATTAAATATATCTAAGTTGACAAACATCACTAAATACACTATGATTTAGAAATCAAAATACTATATAATATAATATTATTATTGATCATTTATATGCATATCTAATAATTATTGATATCATATCAAATTAATGCATTCATATGCATATGAACTTAAGAAAAGTACCCCAATCATTCTCCTTAACCAACATAAATGTTTGTCTATTTCATTTGTAGAATACGTTAAATATATATAAATGACATTATTTACCTCGAAATTATTGTTTTCCATTAGTTTATGAGAAACGAACAGTGGCGCACACAGGAATTTTTCAAGGGAAGGGGGGGGGGTCGAAAGTGCACCATTATCGTATATACCCTAATACGCCGTCCAACATATTCCATTGGTTTTGTCGATTTGGGGGAACAAAAAACAGTAGAAAATTAATTATTGAATAAATAATTAGCATTATTAATAAAACTAATTATTAAAAACAAATACTTAATTAAATTTTACGTACTGTATGCATAGGATAATAATCAATCGGGAAAAAAAATCAAGGGTACGGACCCAGGTTCCCCCCCCCCCTTGTGTACGCCACTGGAAACGAAGTTTGTGAAACTACAGATATTTTATAGCTTTCAATTAAGTTTCTGCTCTTCCATCCTTTTCATGCCCCTTTTCAAAGTTATATATAAATTTTTAAGCTTCAGTTTTTGATTTTTTTATGTATTCAAAAAATATTGCGTAAAATTTCTACGTTTCATCTCAGCAAACTTTTTGAAGTATACGTCACAGTAGCACATTTTGAAGTATACGTCACAGTAGTACATTTTGAAGTATACGTCACAGTAGTACATTTTGAAGTATACGTTACAGTAGTACATTTTGAAGTATACGTTACAGTAGTACATTTTGAAGTATACGTTACAGTAGTACATTTTGAAGTATACGTCACAGTAGTACATTTTGAAGTATACGTCACAATAGTACATTTTGAAGTATACGTCATAGTAGTACATTTTGAAGTATACGTCACAGTAGTACATTTTGAAGTATACGTTACAGTAGTACATTTTGAAGTATACGTCACAGTAGTACATTTTGATGTATACGTCCCAGTAGTACATTTTGAAGTATACGTCATATGTAGACAGTAACAATTCTGAAAAATACATTCTTAAAGAAACGTCTGAACCAATTTAAAAGTGATACGTTCAGTAATTTAAAACTGATTAAGTGAAAAATG